>WAAG01011740.1:42194-58390 GCA_013390105.1 Tichodroma muraria | reverse complement strand
CTTTTTTTTTTCCTTTTTTTTTTTTTTTTTTGTCAGGTCCAATACTCTCAAATACAATTATCAGAACACCCTCAAAGGTGAGAAAGAATAAAGAAGTAGAGAAAAAAAAGAAAGTTATCCTTGGGGTATAAAAGAAAATGATTCCTGTGGTTGTCTTGTGCAGGGCCAGGAGGTAGACTTGATGACCCTTGTCCCTTCAAACTTAGGATATTCCATGATGATCTGGCATGAAATCAGGTCATTCTTTGTGCACTCAAAACTCCCATGAAGGAAGCAGCTGCTACAATACACAAGCTTGAAACCAAAGTCTAAAGAAATGTGGAAATAGAGAACAAACAAAGAAAAAGCCCCTAAAACACCTATTGATGATTGGCAATGACTTGGGCTTCCACTGGCAACTCTGGCACGATGAACAGCGATGGGATATAAATAGGAAATTACTTGTCACCTTCCTAAGGTAGAGCTGCTGTGCTGGTCATTGAGAACAAACCCAGAGAGTCAGTTATATTTATTTATATTTCAAATCACAACATGCACCATGCAGCATTAAATAACAACTCCTTACTCCAAAGCTTTAGTGTTTGCACCATAGATAAGAGAACATCAATAATCTGCAGCAAAGTACACCCTGTTTCCAGATAAAGCAAGATGTATTTGTCCTACTTAATTCTGCTTTGTACAGTCCAGATAACAAGTTTTAAGATGCAATTATGAAATGCCAGCATTTAAAAATCAATCTACGATAAAAGTTAATATAACAACCGAGGGGGAAAAAAAGCAGTTCTCAAATATGCTAATACATGGTACAGGAGAGCTCCAAGATGCTGCTTATACCTGAAAATTCATGTGGAACAAAATTAAGACCTAAGAAAAGCCACACAAAAACCTCATTAAGGTCATTAGGGCCACTAGAAGAGCTCCAAGTGTAGATGCCACTGAGCAGGTGGATTTAAGTCCCAACTGTTGGGCTCTTCCCTGCTTTCAGTACAAACATTGCAGCCAACACTCCAGGCATAAACAGGCTTAAAGGGACAAGCAACACAAGCAAAACGTCAACCAAATGAGCTTCTTCAAAGCATCATCAGTAGAGGTTTCCTGGTTTTATGTTCTTTGCTTTTACTGAGTGGTAAACTGCAAAGAGGGTGATGCATGTTTTGGGTACAGAGATACTACAATCTCTGTTCACTGATCTCACCCCATCTCGCAGCTGCCCAAGCCAGCTCTGAGATTGGGATGATGTTAAAATATTGTCCTGTCCCCTGGCAGCATGTAAAGTGACCCCAGAAACTTTGCTTTTCCCATGGAAATGAAAGCCTGCCTTCTGATCCTACCTGCTCCTAAGGCTTACAACACGCAGCACAGCTGAGGTCTCTCCAGAGGACTTCTCCTCATGGGTAACTTCACCTGTGATTCACAGGACCTGTGATCCTGACCGCTCCCACCTGTGATTGCACTGGCCCAGAAACCCAAACCTACAAATGGACATCCTGGACATAGCAAAGGCAAGCCCAGCCTGGGAATAATGCAGAAAAAAGTCACAATTCCAGCTGACAGATGAACAACTCCTTGCTTAAGGGCACCATGTGATGAACCATGCGAGCTTCGGCCTTTTCTGCCCACTGACGCTGAAGGCTGATGAGGGAAATCTATATTGTTACTAGACACAAACAAATGACAATATCATGCAACACCTGCAGCTGATCTTTACTTTTCCATCCCTGGAAAGACTATTTTGTCACAATTCCCTTGTATCTAAGAGGAAGTTAGCAGACAGTTGCTCTGATTCTCTCTGCAGTCAGGATGTGTCAAGAAAGTGAGAAAGCTCCTTTAAAATAATCCTGATTCATTCACCTCCCATGCAAGTGACCTGACTTTCTTCCACTCAATCCTTCTGCAAACTGGCTTCTCTGGAACAGCACTGAACAGCAAACAGCCTCAGCTGTTTCACAGAACCACAGACTGGTTTGGGTTGGGAGGGACGATAAAGACCATCCAGTGCCAACCCTCTGCTAGGGGCAGGGATGTTACTACCCAGGGCTAGGTTGCTACCCCTCCTGGCCTATCACTGTCTCTTAAGCTTTAATCCAGATAAACTTCCTGATTTCCTGAGTTGAAGACAGAAAGTTACAGTGTAAAAACAGCTTTGTTCTCACCTCTAAGCAAGAGAAAATAAAATATCCAGTCGAACCTTAGTTACATCACGTGTCCCCTGCAAGATGACAAAGGACAGCTCTGCAGTGCACCACAGAGAGGGCCAAGGCCTCGGGCTGGACAAGACACGCTGAAAAAACCAACATGGGCAAAACGTTCAGGACCTCACACTATGACACCAGTGGCAACAAGGGCAGAGCCTAAACTAAGTGATCAAATGGTGAAAACACCAAATGTTTCTGAGAATCATGGAACACCCTGAGCTGGAAGGGACCCAAAAGGGCCACTCAGACCAACCCCCAGCCCTGCACAGACACCCCAACAATCCCACCCTGCCCAAAGGCTCCTGGAGCTCTGGCAGCCTCGGGGCTGTGCCCATTCCCTGGGGAGCCTGGGTAGTGCCCAGCACCCTCTGGGGAAGAACCTTTCCTGATCTCCAACCTAAACCCCCCTGGCCCAGCTCCAGCCATCCCCTGGGTCCTGTCCCTGCTCACAGAGAGATTGGAGCTGTGCCTCCACTGCCCCTTGGGAGGAAGCCAAATGCAAAAGGAGATGAAGCCCCTCCATCAATACCAGCTCCATGCTTTTACTGATGTATCTGAGCTGTATTTTGGGTGACAACCCTCAGTGCTGCAGTGCAATCCCTTTGTTCTGATTTGCCAAGCTTTGTCACAACATGTTTAGTACAGGATATGTGAACGGGATGAAGCTGCCAGTACCAAACTGGAGCAGATCCACTCTGTCCAACGGCATTTGGATCAGTCTGCCTTCAGGGCCATGCTATGGACAACCTGGGGAGAAGCACATCCCAATCCCCACCTAAAAATAACTGCATTCCAGGAGTGACAGTCAATGCTAACTCCATTACTCAATCTTGATTAAATCTAACGTTCAGTATATTTCTTAATCAACTTGCCCCAAGTGACTACCTTAAGGTTAATCTCTCAAAGCCTTTTTCAGGGGAGAGAAGATTCTTCCACCATCTGAACACAGCAAGGAGCAGGTAGAACATGAAAATTATTATCCACAAAAAAATATTTGGCAAAGCACTGGGGGTTTTTTGTCTGTTTCATATAAACACAATGTAAAATGAAGTTAAAACAAAGTCTCAAAAATGCCCTTCAGCATTTAAAAAGGATCCAAACTCAGAGGAAAGAAAGCATTCTGAACAAGGCATTTCGCAGCACGGTACAGCAAAGAAAAAAGTCCTTTGGATACCTTTAACTGCATTTATTTTTCAATTAATTACAACAGAAGGGAAAATAAAGCCAGTACCTAACAGAGAAATATCTTTACACTGCTTTCCTTGATGAAGTTCTCCTAGAGCAGCCTTTGGCTTCCAAGCATTTGGTAAGTGTTAAAAACCATATTTATGTACAGAACAGTTCAGCAGGGAAATGGCATGCCAACTCCCAGACCCCTAAGCACACATGGAGGCACTTCTGCACGCTGCCAACCACCTTCTGGAGACCATGGAATGCAAAGGGGCTGCCAAAAACCCTCCAGTTGCTCAGGAAGGCATTTCTGTCCCAGCTGATAACACCCCCGACAAAGCCAACCACACCCACCCCTGGCCCAGCAGCTCAGACGTCCTCCCGGACCTGCGACAGTAAAATGATCCTTGCTTGAAACAGTTAAACACAGAAGTGAATGGAATCATGGAACCCCAGAATGGTCTGGGTGGGAAGCGACCCTAAAGCTCATTCCACACCCTGCCATGGGCGGGGACACCTTCCATTATACCAGGTTGCTCCAAGCCCCATCCAACCTGGCCTTGGACACTTCCAGGGACCCAGGGGCAGCCACAGCTGCTCTGGACATTGCAGAAGGGTTGGGAGAAAAAGAGATGTCCTAGGAAAAAATCCTGGGTCACTTTTTTAAGCAAAGCCACCAACCAAACTAATTTCAGCCATCCCTGGGAGAAAATGGAAGATGCTCATCCCAGATGGTGGTCAGAACCATTGCTCCCAGAGAATGAGAAGAAGTCTTCAGAAGAAGTCTTCAGAGTGAAGAAACAACGTTGTTCAAGAAATGAGGGAAAAGCAGGAATGTCTAATAGCAGACATGCATTCAAAGAAAAACATCACCCGCACAAAATTCCCAGGCAGTGGCCAAGGAAGAGCCAGGGGGGACAGAGGCAAATCTGACATGAGGCAATGTCAAAGCCAGAACTTGTGATGATCATTTCGTTTACTGAATTTTCAAGCAGAAAGAAAAAGTAACAGTAGTAGTCTAACACTGAACAGGAGCTAAACAAGGCTAAGACTGAGCAAACCTCCTGGTAAATGCTGTAAAAATATCCAAAGCAAGGATGTGAGCAAGCTGGCTTGATGGAGATGACAAGGAGTGACTGGGAGGAGACAGCCAGGGAGAACAAGGCTTTGATCTCCTGTCTGGGCAGACACACACCAGCCTACTCCTTTCTGGAGTAACTTTGGCTTTTGGTCTATTCCAAAAGGAACAGGAATGATTCTTCAGCTGTTTTCTGCACTTTTAGCTGTATCAGATGCTTGTGCACATCTAGTCTGGCAGAAAAAAAAAGTTCTTTTTAACAAAATGCCACAGAGCAGACAACACAGCTGAAGCCACACCCATCTTCTAACTTTCCCATTCTGAAATGCAGCTGCAGATACAACAGTTATTTTCAAATACTCCTGAATTTCAATCATTGAGCTTAAAACAATTTACATCAAACAGCCAAACCAGGTACTATCTCACAAACTGAATCACAAACCAACGAAAACAAAGGTACCCAAATTCAGTGTGGCAGTCCCCTGACCAGCAACTGAAACAGCAGTTTCTGGCCTGATACCAGCTCAGGGAGAGGCTCTGACCTGCGCAGCCTCCATCCGTGAGGCAACCTGATAAACACCCTGGGTCTGGGTTGGGAAGTGCGGAGCCACTGCCACTGCGGCAGAGGACACCGGCCCAGGAAACACACTCCAACAGCCCCACCAGGAACAGAAAACTGGGATTGCTCAGGGCTTGTTTCCTTCAGAGCAGTTACTTAACACACACATACGCAGTTATTTCTATACCAAGTTTGCCCTGCACACACATAACCAGGTAAGAGCATTAGAACTGCAAAAGCCAAAGCAGACAGGGACAAGTGACATAACTAAAAAGGCACAAATAGAGGAAGGCAAAGCAGCAGGAAAAAGATCTCATTGCAGAGAAATCCCCAAGCTTTCATCCAGCCCTCATTCAGCTTACAGCCTGGAATAAACTTCTGTGTGGGTATGACAGACTACCTTCCCTCATGCTGAAGTCACGAAGTAAAACCTCCCATCTCTGGCTTCCCTTTGGCACCAGCAGCTACTGCAGCTGGGGCACATTGTTACGGCGCCAGAGAAGAAAGTTCCCACCCAGACAGGAGCACCACGGCACTCGTCCATGGCAATTCTTAGCCAGAAGTCTGAATTTCTGTGAAGTACTAAAAACCAGCTGACTTTTCCCTTCCTGTGCACACCATTAACACAGAACTGCCCCTGCCCACTCACCTCAAACTCTGCACCCTAAAATCACAAATAAACCTTGCCAGGCCAGCTTGCCAAGCTTTACCCTCCACATGTCTCTGCTCTACAGGGACAGCCCCTGCTTGTGTCTGGGGGGTGGGAACCCTGCAGCAGCATCTGTCTATTTCTGAGCCAGGTTCTCCACCGGTACGATAAGCAGGAATATCAGACAGCCTGGTATTTTACCATCTCATTCACTCAGCTGCGTTTCCTGTGGTGTCTCCAGTACTTCATGCTGTGACCTCATGGGGAAATGGAATGCTCTGCTGGTCACTCTGTTGTGGTGACAGCAATGTTGTCACCCAGAGTGATGGTCCTCCCATCAGCTGAGCAAGGAATTCTAGAGGATGATTCTCTGGAGAGTTCATGCTCATTTCTATTCCCAATTCTGTAACTCCTCATGGTTTTCGGACCACAATCTTTATTTCAGCAGTTTATCAAAATGAAATGAAATCCTAAGTACCTTGTTGCGAAGCTTATGACTTCCCCTGAGTTAAAATTCTGTGTCATACAAAATGAAATCCTGGGAAAGCTGGCATCCAGGGAGGGCAGTGCAACACATCTTATGCTGCGGCACAAAAACCAAAGTTCACAGAGGGCTGTAGGTAGGACGGGAGCCCTGAGTCTCCTCAGTTCAATCCTCTGCACCTCTAATTTCCCCTCATAAGGAATCTCAGGTGCACACTTCACACACACCTGTGCAGGGGAATCAAAGACAGAGTAACAGCAACAATATATTCACCCACCAGGGTCTGAAGATGAGCAGTAAATTAGTCTCTGAGCATTTCCCGTTAAAAGAAATTCCATTGGCTCTGTCTGTTGGATCCAAGGCCAGGTCAGATGTGCCTTAGAGCAACCTGGTCTACTGGAAAGTGTCCCTGCCCATGGCAGGGGCTGGAACAGAACAAGCTTTAAGGTCCCTCCCAACCCAGTTCTGGGATTCTATAGATTCAGGCCACAAACAGGGATAAAACAGAGTGAAGGCTACAGCTGCTGCAGAGCTCTCTGAAGTGATGCCACACAGCTGAACCAACACAAAGGCAGAAGTTGGTTAGGATGTACCTGATGCACTATCCCAGATGGGAAAGAAAAGGGAACTTCAGGACCTGTGTGCCTGGTTGCTGAGGCCTATCAGCACCAACAGGACAACCCATGCACCACCACGGTTCCTTTTCTGATGAGCATAAACCCCAGCTGTGCTGATTTCAGACTGCAGTATCTCCACAGTCACAGCAGGGCTTTAAGACTGAACTTCCCACCTACAAACACTGCCCAGACACTTGGATTTCACCACCACCACAGCCATGAGTGCCATCACCACCTTAAGCATGGACAGAGAAGCTCTGAGGCCTGTGCTGGTGACCACTGCTATTTTAGCAGCCTTTTTTCAAACCAACACTGTGGATGGGAGGAAGGGAAGAATAAGAGAAGTATTTTTCCCTTAAATGCTGATGTTTTGGAACACTGCAGAACAGGAATGGACCAAGTCAAACATTTCTGGTTATGCCTAGCACCTCTGACATTATCAGGGGCTGCAGTGCAATTTGGTTCCCCAAACTGGTTGAAACACACTTCACCTTTTTCCTTTTTCCCCACAACCCAGAGACATTTCGGACCCACTCGCAGCCAGTGTGGATGACACAGATGTTTTGCCTCCCATTCCTAAGCAGAAACACCATCTTAAGCACATTTTAAAAGCAAGGATGGAGCTAGACCACAAGAAAAACTAATCCAAACCTGAGGAGTGAATTCTCCTGAGGGAATATTTGCAACCTTCTCCTCCCAGTGGTGGAAGTTCAGCAGACTTCTCCAAGAGCTTCCAAAGCATCAGTGACCTTTAGGAGTTTTAGCTCTACCAGTGAGAACTCAAACTCCCTGATGGAGACCAAGAGTTATCCCTGCTTTCAATGCTTCCAAGCATGGCTGCATTCTTCCCCCAAAAACTCCTTTCAAACAACAAGACAGAGCTGACCTGACAATAGAGAAGCAGCTCTCTCCACTCTCCATGTCTGTCCTGCTCCCTTGTTTTATTGCTGTGCTCTAGCTCCTTTCTCCATGCCCTTCCCAGGCTGATTAATGGTTGATTAATACTCATCCTGGACAATCAGATGTCTGGTAATTCAAGCTTTGACAGCACTCCACACCATAACTCTCTGTAAGGCTCACACATTTCACCAGAAAGCTTTTTGCTGACTGTTCCCACTCCTGACATCCCGGGCATTCAATAAGACATTCTGGACAGAGGTCCCAGCTATAAAACTCTCATGTTCTTCAGCTGCCAGGATGGGAATTTGGTGACAGTACAATTCATTCATTTATTTAATGACCCTAACATCGGCCTGAGTGGATGAAGTGTGCTTTGGCTGCAGCAGGGCAGGGGGGGAGCCGTGCCAAGGACCAGTTGTTTCGGTGAATGCCGGCGACGCCAGGTACCGCTGCCCTGGCCACCACCACGAGATGGGGTGGTTTGGGGCAAAATGGGAATCAGTTCAAGTAAAACGTGGTGCACAACCTCACAACCAATCATCAAAATATAAAGGAGTGTATTTGTGCAGATGAACTTTTGCAAAATTAAGAAAATGTTTTGGAAATATAATCAATGAAATTAAGGCGAACAGCTTAAACTCATCAGAACTCAGGCTTTGTGATATTTGCATATCAGCAAGAATTTGGTCTTTTTTTGTTTTTGAGGAGACAGACATAAAGGAACTTTGAATTCGACTTTAAAACACAACACTGAAGGAAAACCTAAAATTCAAGTTGGACAGGTTGACAACTGAATTATTTGCATTCACAACTCTAAAATACGAAACACAAAGCCCAGAAAAAAATATCTGGAGAGAGACTGTCCAGTGACAAGTATTTATAACTGTGTGAGCACTAGTGAGAAAGGGTGACACAAACTGAAGCTGGCTTTATAATATCATACAGCAAGTGGAACCCAAGATGTCTCGCCTACTCAAGAAACACAACATCCAAAAGCATCTTCCAAACGAGCCTTGCCACGCTAAAGCTGCTGAAATTCCCTCCCTAGCATACTCCAGAGTTCAAGGTGCACCATGAATTTCACATTAAGTCACAATAAACAGGCTTTAAACGCTTTTTTGGTTTCAGTTCTTGAATTCCCCCAAGTAAGTCATATAGGTTGCTCACCCTCAGCTACAACAACCCTGCTAAGTTCCCTTTCCAATATAATATATTGAGTCAGCCCAATGATTCAGCTGCACATTGCAAAACCAAGTGTCCAGTGTGGAGCCTGTACACCACCCCAAACAGGAATTCAAGACTTCCAGAAAGTTTTCAGGCCAGATTTCAGCCTGAATTTCACATCAGACCTGACAGTTCTGTGGAAGATCTGGTAGCAGCACCAGGACAGAAGGGCTGGGTCTCACCACTCAGTAGAAATGCACTTCTTTTTTGAGGTCCTTTCCTCAGGATATTTAGGAGCCTTCCCAAGACAACAGACGGCTAAAAAACCAAAGCTGAAAGCAGCATCACTAAAGTTTTTCCCTTTGATGCACATACGAAGAGCCTCCTGCTTGGTCTGAAAGACCGAAGACTTCCCTCATTTTTGCCTTTTGGCAAGAGAACAGAATAAGCCCAGAAAACTGTTTCAAGGCACAGTAACTTCTACGACTTACTAATAACACATAAAAGAGGGAAATCAGTTTTAAGACCACCATTAGCAAAGCCATAGCACCAGCTCAAATGGATTTTCACCCATCACCAGTGATACAAACACTGCAATCAGTGTGAGACTCCTCTGACTACTCTGAGTAACTCAGTAACTCACAGTCACCCTCACGTGTAAATCAAACCAAACACACAATCATCATCTGGCAACCCCAAACAGAGCAGCTCTGCAATGTTTATTAGTTTCTACCTTCCAAAAGCTTTCCAAACTTAGGAAAATCTGTTTTACTTAAGACCTTTAACTGCATTAATTCCTCCTTGCTTGGCATTTTCACAGCAACAAGAGCAAACTCCAAGGCTGACAGGGAAATTTCTGTTCCCAGCATATTCAGTCCCTTCCCCTGCTAAAGGCAGGGATGGTCTTTGTGCTTCCAACTTTTACAGCTATTCCTGTGCAGATACTCTTACCCAGAGCTTGGGAGCCTCATTCCTGCTGAGCTCAAGCCGTTGGAAAGAAGCAGCTGCTCGCTGCACCTCGACAAGTCCTAACCCATTTCAACACTCCACCAACAGATTCGGAGAGCGTTACCGGGATCGGTTGAGGACAGGGTAAGTTTTATTTCCAAGACACACATTCTGGAAGCCACTTGGCTTTTTTTTCAAGCCTATCTAAAGCCCTAGAAATATTTTAACTCTCATGTAGATAAAGTAAACACAAAGTTGTTACAACCAACAACGGAAATATCTTATTTTTGGTGGCAGAATTGATTTAAACCTGATACAATCTCAGTGTGGGGAAACTTGTCCTTTTCTCTCCACCTCAACTACGCAGCAAACAAAGGTAAAAACAACTCCTGGGTATAATCGAAATACAGAGCATGTAATTTTCCTTTCAGGAAAGAAGAAAAATAATCATGCTGTCCCATTAACCTAGTTACATGCCCAGCAGCAATTTGACTCAAGTCCCATCAGCAACAGCGTGCCATCACCTATTCCAAAAAGAGGGAGTGCGCCCTGGGACACCTTCCAAAGGTAAAGAATAAACCAGAGGAATAACATGCACCAGAAAATTTCACCAGCCTAAAAGCTGATTTTGCTATCCTCCCTTTGATCCTTTTCTTTTTTAAGAACACATTCTATTTTCTTCTTCCAGCTGTTCCACATCATCAGCTCCTATTTGGGAGGCAAAATCGAGCCCAGGGTTTGGAAGGAAAGCTGTACAGAGAAGTGCTTGAAATTGCAGCAAGTGTAAAACACAGCACTGTGAGAATCTCATCAGCTGTATTCCCTTAAAAAACAAGAAGAAAAATTAGTTCCCTGGTTCATCCAGACCACGGGCACACGACTCCTCCCCCCACATGTTCATGCCTTGGAACAAACACCAGTTTTCTCTTCCCCATTCATTCCAGAAAAGCTTTTGCAATTGCCAGCAACCACATTCAAGTCACAGATAAAGTTTCCTACCAAAGCAATGCCTGTAAAACACTGATACTACCCATCTGTAATTCCCCAGAGTAAAAATTCCAGCAACTCTAATCATATTAGCGGATTTACACACAAGTAAACTTGACAGTTGACTAGCCCTGAAAATGCTGGATTACGAGAAAAAGAAAATACAGGTTACCTCTGCCTTGTAAAGGGAGATCATCACTGCTAACTCCTACAACTAAACAAAAGTGGAGCAACTGCACCAGCTCAACACATCCCAATGTTTGCTAACAACACAGGAAAGCCTTTCAGCCTGAAAATGATGGACAAAATTCTTTTACACACAGATAAAAATCCTTCTACATCCCAACATCTAAAAGGGAAATTATTTGTTCTGAGTATCCTGTTACTCTCTCAACAACTTCTTACACAATCTCTGCTCCCAAATCAGAGCTGCTCATTAAATACACATATATTTAAATGGATAAAGTAACCTTCTCCCACCGACTTCTGCCAGAGAACATACACAACCATGTCCTTGGATGTGAGAAGGAAATGAACCACTTGAAATTACATTTTTAGAATGGTTTTTCTCCATGAGATTTCACCACAAAAATCTTACAAAGCTGGTAAAGTGACATATCTGCACTCTAACATGATTAGCTTTTGTCATTAAATAAATTAAAGCTATTAGTGCTTGAAAGAACACTAAGATGTGCCAAGGCTGGGGAACATCAACGGGGAGATGGCAGAGAGGGCTTAAGGCACTTAATTTCCTGGCAACACGCTCCCCAGTCCATGCCCGTTCCTCCCCTGCAGTGGAGCCACCACCACGGAGCAGCAGGTAAAATCTCTTTTCCAAGCTCTTCTCCTGCTCCCACCCTTCCAAGATATTTGATCTCCACAGCTTCAACACTTCTAAACAGAAACACTTCTCAGGCAACACCTCTGCTCCCTTCTCTTCATCCAGCCGAGATCTCAGAACGTCCCCTCCTCAGCTCAGAATCGCGGAGAGCAAGGGACACCTGCTCTCAGCCTGGTCCCTCCTTCCCACCTCTCACCAGCCCTTCCCCTTCGGGACCGTAGTGCTCCCAACACTCTCCTCACATGTGGCTGCCACAGGCACCTGGAATTTCCAACTGCACTCCAGCCCACGGCAAAGCTGCACAGGGAGTCCTTCCCATGAGACTGCAACCACACTCTACAAGCTGACTTTTGTGCCCAAGCAGCTTCCAAATGCCTCGTCCCCAACTTTAAAGTCATCAACAGACAAAGCCCAGAGAGCACAGAGCTGCTCCTTCATGTAGTCTGGGAAAACACCACTCAAAATGGAAGTAAAGGAGGGAAGATGGCATTGGCTCCCAACTTCCAGAGGGGATCACAGCAACCCAGAGACCCTGACCCTTTGGTGCACACTGCAGATTCTCTCCTGGGCAAAATTACTGTGCTCTTTCTCCTCCAGCTCGAGACAAGAGAGAACCCCACGCACCCAAATCCTCCTCAAGAATCTTGACTTAACTAGATCTCCAAGGCAGGCCTACTCAGGCATCCCGACATCGCCAGGAACTCACCCCGACTTCTCACACAGCCTCAGACATTCCTGAACACCATCCTGTATTTCTTGCTGTCCTCCTGGGCTTTGGGAAAGCTGCTTGCATCCAGAAGATGCCACCCTACACAGCACTTCCTGAAAGGGATTACAGCACAGTTAGCTGAACAATGCAGGAAAAACAAAAACTAAAACTAATTTAATGAGGCAACGTTAGTGAAACACATGTTTCCTTGCATAGCAATGGTGGAACTCACACAGAGATCAGTACCCCAAACACTGATCCTTCCTCTCTGCTTCACGGAAATGGAATTAACAAGGAGGAAGAAAAGAAAAAAAAAGTTAGTAACAGTCTGTTGACACTCACCCTGAGCCTGCCACAACCTGCAATAGCCTGAGAAACACCCAGTTTTTCAGAGATGCCCAATCCCACACGGAAGCAGCCATGGGGACAGATTAAAGCCAAGCTTACTGGTGCCTGCACATCAATGACCAAGAACTCCCTCCAAACGTGAGGAAGTTGGGAAAAGAAAACAAAACTCTACTGACACCAGCCCTGAGCTGCAGACAGCTCTGATTTGGCTCTAACTGAACAGTGTCACACTAACCAGCAGCCGGGGAGCCTCACCCCAGGTGCCATCCATCAACCTGGCTGTCCCTTACAGGCCAATGTTTGCCCACGTCTAGTCTGGGAAGAAACTGGTGACCTGATTATATTGATCCACAACATTAATTCACAGCACAAGGACTTTTGAAAGAACAGCTTAATGTAACACACACAAAATAAATACCTCATTCCTAAGTGGGAGAGTAAAGAACAGGGTGGTGTGTGACACATGTCAGAAGTACCACTGAGGTAAAACCACAAAGGCCCACAGCACCCGTGCAGCACCTTTGTTGATGAACCTTTTTATGGAAGAAGTCTCACTCCAGACTGCACTGGAACTTTTCCTGCAGAGGCAGTCTGGGAGTCAAAGCCAAGGAGGGCAGATTAGGATTTACTTTTTGTAATATCCCCTCTGTGTGTCATTTCACCCTCACTTGTCCTTTCCACCCAAATAAGGGTCAGACTCCAACTGAAGGATTCATCCATACTGACAACTTTTGAGCCCAATTTCTGCCTGAAATCAGGTCTGGCTGAGTACTCACCACTACCAGAGCCACAAAATTATCCCAACTTACTTTTACACAGGAAATTTAACTTCTTGAAGCCACTGTGTTAAGGAAATTCCTCACAAGTCCGTCTTGTCTTACAGCAGCTCCAATAACTCCCTACTTAGCAGGAAACAGAGTGAATCTCACATCCAGACATTTCTGCTCTTCATGTCCATCACTTTTCAGCTTCTCTTTCTCTCAAAAAAATACTACTTTCTAAGAAAATTCCTTCTTTCCCCTGTATTTTAATTTTCCCTCCCTCATTCCTTGTTACATGCACATGATGAACACTTCTCACACAATACTTATTTTTTTCCAATTACACAGATATTGTTTAGTTTCATGATACATTAAGTCTGAAACCACAGGTATTTCCAAAGTTACAAAGTTCACCAGTAAGAAACCGCTTTGGTTTAAAAAGCCCAAGTCAGAGAAACCTGCAACTCTTTTATCTGCCCTGAGGTAACAGTGGCTCAACAGTTGTATCAAAACAGAGAAAAAAAAGAAACCAAAGAGGGCTAAAAATAAGGCTGAACTCAGATGACCCCCTGCACTCTGGTAAATCAGGGATGAACTCTGCTCCGTGAGCCTCACTCAGAGCAGCACTCAGAGGTAACAGCTTTTGTTTATAATCAAACACAGGTTTTGGTGGAGGATAAAACCAGCGAGGGCACCTGAATAAGCTTCACCAGGACACCTGAACAAGCATCAAAAATAAAGTGTTTGTATATACTCCAAGCACAGATCAGTAGTTTAGGAGTTAAGGAGAGATATCGGTCAAACAGTGTTTTCAAAACAGGCATGTCTAGAAATAAAACTGAAACTGAGTCATTTTAATCTCCCCACTTTTATAACACCAACTTCTCATATCCATCTAACACTTCTCCCTCCCTCTGTCCCTCCTGCTCACGGTGTCCAGTCGGGCCCCCAGGACGGGACACACTGCCACAGCAGCCCCAGCTCCTCTAGGAGCTTCTCCAGGCTTTCCAAGCCCTTTCGTTTTTAGGCGGTGCTCAGAGCAAACCCGAACTTCATCCCTCGTGTGCTTTGTGCAACACTCACCAAAAGAAACAGCCACAATAGCACATCCCCTCATCCGACTCACCAGGCTCCCCCTCAGCGACACCCAGAGAAGTGCCCCAGGGAATAAAGTGCTTTGGAAAGCCCAGCACAGCCCCAGAGCCAGGCAACTTCAGCCCTCAACTGTCAAGGCATCCAAGTGCCACATTCCCCGACAAAAAAGCCCCTTCCCAGACAAATCAGCACCTTGCTGGAAGGTCAGCCGGGCACAGCCTGTGCACGCTGGCCGGCATTCCCACTCCAGCTCTTGGCACATCCCACAAAACCGAAGCAAATTTTCCCTGAGCAACAGTTTTACTCACCACCACCCCGCTGACTCTAACGACAGCACCTTCCCACTTTTTTCATTCCTAAAGCATCGGTTGGAATTATGGAAACCACAAGTCAGGTAAATATCAGCCAAGAAAGAGAACGTCCAGGGGTTTTCACTTAACCCAAACAAATCTGTAGCGTCAACAGTCTCATGATTTAAGCAATAAATTTGTTGTCATAGCAGGGGTGATTCTTGCCGGAAGCGCAAGAAAACAATGGACCTAAACTGATTACAAAAGGGCTGGGTTTTCCCATCTCCAAAATGAAAGTGAGAGCAGGAAAATGCTCATACACAGGGAACACAGTTCTGAGAGCACAGCCCTCAGCACGAAAACCACGCTGCGCTTCCACCTTAAAATCCAACACACCAGCAAACACTAATAGGAAAATACACTCCCGACCGTCCCTGCACCACTCCCGGATAACACAGCACGAAGGTTATTTCACAAAGTGTGTTTTTCACTTCATACTCCCCCCACAACTCCAGGGAGGGGGGGAAGAGAACAGACAGTTTGCCACGGGATGCTGTCGGACGCTGGAAACAAAACCTCAGGCCGGCAGGCACTTTCCTGCTGATCCCTGCAGTATTTCCCTCATGACTCGGGGCCTACTCGCAGCACAGAACCGAAGACCTTTAAAAAACATTTGCAGCCCCCACCAGCCTCTCTTTGTAGCAGCGGCCGCTTTGGTAGGGAGATTTTGGGGAGTGCGAGCCTCCTCCTCCTCCCCATCATGCGTGGCCTGCCAGGGAAAGGTGCTCAGTGAAACGTCCCACCTGGGATTTATTCCCACCAGCCAAGTAGGAAAGATAAAATCAAATAAAATAAATCACATGAAAATCGTCCCCAGCTGTAAATAAAAAAAATTAGTTTAAATTCGCCCGGAAAACCAACAAAACCAAAGCACTTACCTGGGCAGAACCAGAAATGAAACTGGAGAACAATTTATAATTAAAAGTTTACCCTTGGGGTCACCGCTGCTTTGGGGGAGGAGGAAAAGGGACCCCCGGAAAGGGCTGAACCTCCAAACCAGCCCACTGGGGAGGAGCACAGCCCCTTTTCCCTGCACCATCCCAGCAGGTGCAGCCCCCCTTTGCAGGGGGCCCCACACACAAACAGACACACAAAAAAGAGCCGAGAACCCCTCAACAACCCTCACCTCACGCACCCCCGGCTCGGGGGGCCCCGCGACCCCTAACCCTCCCCCGGTCTGCGGGGCCCCAGCACCCCTCATCCCCCACCGCCCCCAGGCCCTGAGGGGTCCCCGCAGCCCTCACCCCCCGGCTCCGCTCGCTGTGGGGAGGGGGTGTCACCCCCGAACCCCCGGGGCAAAGGATACTGCTGGGGCGGCTGGGGCGGCAAGGCCCTGATGTT
>WAAG01011740.1:25356-42157 GCA_013390105.1 Tichodroma muraria | reverse complement strand
CAGGCCGCGCTGCTCATGAGCCGGCGGCGGCGGGGGGTCGCGGTCGCCCTCGCCGGGGGCAGCGGAGCCGTTCGCGGCGGCGGCTCGAGGGCGATGCCGGCGGATTTTCCTCACTGGAGTAGCGGAGCATCAAACATGGCGCTGCGGCCGCCTCCAGCTGTCCGGCCGGGCGGGCGCTCGGGCGCCTTCGGGCCGCTCCGGAGCCGCTCGGCCCAGAACCGATCGCCGACCTTCGGCTCTTTCCGGAGTCGCTCGGCCACGGCTGATCGGCAACCTTCGGCTCTTTCCGGAGTCGCTCGTCAGCCAGCGCCGCTCGGCAAACCTCGGGTTCTTCCGGATAGGCTTTCGCGGGCGCAAGCGCCCTGCCCTGCTCCCCCTCCCTCCCTGCTCAGCCCAGCACCTCCCGTGACCCCGCGCTCGGTAAACTTCGTCTATTTCCGGCAGACGAGGGTGTGAGACAGTTCGGGAAGCTTCGGAGCAGCTCGGAAGAGGGATTCCCGCCCCGCTTGTAGCTTCTCGGCTATTTTCGGAGTCTCTCGGTATCAGCGCGGACGCAGCTTCGGGCACACTCGGCTCGGCTCGGCGAGACTTCGGCAGCACTCGGCGATGAGGAATTGGCCCCGAGGCTGTCAGGGGGCCCTGGGGTCCCTCAGCACCCACTCCACTGAGGGCTTCCCCTGCCCGAAAACTCACCGCCAGCCCCAATTCCCGGCTGCTGGAGCGACTAGAAGGGGCAGCACCGCAGCCCCTCCTGAGGCATGGCGAGAGCCGGCAGCCCTGAATGCAACATGGAAGCCTGGGACCCCCTTGGCTGTGAGGGGTCCCGCAGCATCCACCCTACCGCGGGCCCAAGGAAGGGGCTTACCTAAAAAACCTTGCCCCCTACCCCATTACCAGCCCTACAGCCCCCAGCCCCAATTCCTGCTCCTAGGACAGCTGACAGGGGCTACAGTGTGGCCCCTCATGAGGGCAGACAGTCCTGAGGGTGACAGGGTGTCTGTGAGGGACTCGGGGACCCCCAGGGCAGCCCACCTGTGGCAACGGAGCCCCTCCAGACTTGCCCTGTGGGGAGAGGTGTCCACCCGACCCCATGGTCACACCAAGCCATCATCCCCCAAGGATTGCCACACCACCACCACGTTCACCATTTCACGCCTAACCTGCAGAACCCTCCTCGCAGCCACCACCTGAGCTTGGCAGCAGCCAAGGTGGTTTGTACCATCTCAGGGAGATAAAAAACACCTCAGAACAGATTCCAGCAGCTGCCAGATTGTCCTGACTTGTCCTGCCTTGCCTCTGGGTGCCGAGGGCTTATTCCAACCCGTTGGGACTTTCCAAGATTCCTGCCGTGCCACACGTCCCAGGGAGATGCTCCCAGCACCTTCGCTGTGCCCACAGGTATTGCTACCCCAGTCACCCAGCCTGGGGTGCTGCTCTAGGAAACCTTCACAGAGTTTAGCTGTCTTGTATCCTGCAAATTCTGAGCAGCTGCAAGTTTAGGAGGAAGATAAGGGTTTATTTGTGATTGCATTAAAGCATTAACTATGAAAAGCTTCTTTTCCTAAAGTAAACAGCTCTCATGGTGGTGTATTCAGGCACCTGGAGAATAGCTGGTACAACCACAAGCTGAGAGAAGAGGTCTTGTGCACTGAAGAAAACCTGCCTGAGGAGCCCTGTCTGTGCAGTGGTCCTGTTTCTACACGGAGAAGTAATTTTGAATTTTAAATATAAATCTGAAGGTGGGGAATCTTGACTGGGTGTTGTTCACTGGAGCAGAACTCAGCACAGTGGGCAAAAGATGGTAGAAGGATCTTGAGTACATTTTCTCTTTGGAGTCAGACTCTGAGTTATCGAACAATGGGGTTGTGCAGGGCTGGTTAGGCTACACAAGGATTGCAGTGTATCCAGAAGCTCTCCCTCCTCTGAGGTGTGTTCTCAGGTGGAAAGCTAGGAGCTGCCACGCAGGTCTCCATTAAAAGCAGCCCTGCAACTGGAATACTTTTTTACTTACCCACATGCTACCTGGAGGGCACAATTCCTGCAGTGCCAGCAGGCCTTAGTGGGGCAGGGGAAGGTGACTCATGTGCTGCTTAGTGTCCCTTTCTGTGTTCTTTGTTCTGCACCGGGGTAAGGGACATACCTGGGAGGAGATGAGCTCATACATACCTCATACTGCCTGTGGGAATGGGGGGAAATAGGAAACACTGGGATTTCTTCTTGAGAGGAAAGAGCCCAACCAAGGCCTGCCAGCCTGTAAAGAAGTCCTGAGTGGGCAATGTTTCCATCTGAACCCAGGAACAAATATTTAGAGGGGGCTCTGGCTGGTTTATTTCTGAGTCAGTTTTCCTCAGGAACCTTCAGCCTGCCATATTAATTGATTCCCCACCAGGAAAACTGAGGAGAGAAATAAAAATTACCTAAAAGAAAGGCCAAGTACTCTTCCACTCCCCAAAAATGGGAGACAAAGGAGGAATTTCTCTCATGGTATGGCATTTGCCCAAGGACTAATAGATCTCCCAGCATCCCAGAGAGCTGCTGTGTTCACAGCAGACCTCTCCTGCTGGGAAGACAATTCTCCCTCCACAGACTTGGCTGTTATTACCTGGAGGGTGCAAGTAGAGCTGTGTGTTCTGGGGGGGGCTGGTGCCATTCCATGACCACGTCCTGGCATGGCCCCTCTCCAGGTACCCCCCTTTGCCTGGAAGGAAATTCATCTCAAAGGCAAATTGACATCCATGGCTGCCTCTGTTCTACAGAAATAGCTGCCTGTAAACACAGCTGCAAAAGAGCTTCCAAACTCCAGGATCTTTGGATATAACACTTTTTACATGTTTAGAAAGGAAAAAAAGTAGCATTTTCACCATATTGTCTGCTGAAGCTCCCAAAATGTGCTGGCCAGGCAAAGGAGCCAGGCTCCTGGCTCTGCCTTAAAGCCCTTCCAGAGTCAATGTCTCTCCCCAGCCATGCTTTTCCCTTATTTTTATTTTTTCCTGAGAAGAAAAAAGCAGGTATCTCCCTTCTACCCTACATAGGACGATTTGGCCAACAAGTCCTGCATATTTTAGAACCTAAGTGAGTTCCAGCTGGATTCACACCCTTCTTGCCGCCTCTCCATTTTGTTTTCCTGCTAGCTTTATTCGCACCTGGGAACCAATGTGTCACCGTGGGCAGCTGGAGCCTACAGTGCCGAGTTCCTGTTTCAGAGCATCACCAGCCCTTTCTCCAGTCCCACCAGTCTCTCATGTACCTGCCAGAGCAGAGACACAACCCCACAGCACAGAGTGTGGTAGGAATGCTGGAGCTGTTGGTGAACTTAGGAAAATACAGGATTGGGGTATCACTGGAAAATGGCTGCTTTCCTGAATGGATGCTCATGAAGAGAAAAAGTGTAATGCACAAAGCCTTGGTCCTGGGAAGGAGGGAGTAGATACAGCCCTCTCATTGCTCGGTTTCAGGTGAAAACTCACAGGGATCAGAATGAGCAGGTCCCAGCTGCAAGGTGGGGTTTAGAAACCTGCTCCCCACCCTCCCGCCTTCAGGAAAGCATGGCTGTTCAGGGAAGCTTTTGGCCCTAAAATCTGGTTGTCCCACTAGGTGACCTCAGCACTGTTGTGATGTGTCAGAGGTTAGATCCTACCTGGGGAACAAAGCAGGAAGGAGAAAGGCAGTTTAGATGGTTGGGTTCAGCCCCTCACCAGCTGTCTCAGCCCCACCAATCCTATGAACAGCCCCCATTTCGAGGCTCCAGCATGCTCCAGGTGCCTGCTTTCACCCAGTGCAGCACAGCACCACCTCACTCTTTTGGCTTCTGCTTTTCCCACACAGATCCTCTTCCAATACCCTCCAGATAAAAAAAAACACCCAACATTAAAAAAAAAAAAGAACAAAACAAAAAAAAACACACACAAGAAAAAAAAAACCCAACAGGTCCTGCTTGGAGCTATCCCCATTCCGCCCCCTGCCTGGGCTCAGCCCTCAGCAAATGTCTCAGCCCTCCAGGGCACAGCTGACCACAAAATAAAGCAAATACCACCCAGGACCAGGCAAGCCTACACCAGGCGCTGGCACGGAGCAGGATGATTCACTTCCTGCCCGCTCTCCCTATGCCTGCAGCCTCCCAGGGAGAAAACTGCTCCCAGCCTAGCACGGGCAGCCTTTACCACAGCCTCCCCCACCACAACACAGCTGATGGTCACTCTCGAAGTCCTTCCCGCCCTGGGGCTGTCCCAGAGCCATCACCTGCCTGGTCCCTCCCTGCAACTAAGCCCCAGAGAGCCCAAGTGTTTCCTTTTTGCATGATTACACCACTTCTAACAGTATTTCCATGTGACACCTGTGCTCCCTTCCCTGATCCTTGCAGCTGGGAAAACACCCTCACCCCAGCCCCACTCTATTCCTCTTTGCCTTACACCCACACTGCTCCTCTGTTTCCCTAGGAATGCAGGTATTCCACCACAATTTAAACATGTGGGGCTACATCCAGACCAAAATAGGACCCTGCTAACATCGCTGGCTCCTGCCAGCCAAACACTGGAGAGTGCAGGAAGTGATTTTCTCGGCTCCACCGCCCTCTGCGGGTTTACCCCATTTCCAGGCAGATCCCAGGGAAAACAACGGCCACGGCAGCTCTCCAGCGCTGCAGGAAACCGAGGGCCTCACACTGAGTCGTGCAAGCAGAGTGAGTGCTAATACTACATTTCGATTCCATCTGGGAGAAAAAATACGGTAAAAACAGTCAGGTATTTAATGTCTTATTTACGCAACACCCATGTCCCCAGCTCACTGGTGGTTCAGTCCTGCCTGTGCCAGCAGCAGAAATACTCTGTATTCCCAAAAGTTTGCCACCAGTGGGCTGCAGCCTCCTAGTTTTGCCCCAAATCCAGCCCCCAATAACAATTCCAAGGCTAAATAGCAAAGTAGTATGCAGCACTTGGCGTGGTTAATGGCCATCAGCCCTGCCAGGTGCTGGGGTGAGGCTTGCAGGGAGCCTGCAGTCCAGGTCCTGCCTTGTGGTGTTTGGACAAGCCTGATGAAGCCACAGAGTGTCTGCTCGAGCGAAGGCTGGCCTGTGTTATGGAGCTGGCAGCATCCCACCAGCATCACCAAGCCATAAATAAGGGAGTTTGGAGAGAAACCTGTGCAGGGCATGTGCCGCTGGATCCGACAAGAGCCCAGCTGGCCAAAAACTCACCCGAGAAGAAGCAAAAGCATCCGGGGAAAGACCTCCCTGCCAGGGAACTGTGTGGGGCCATGCCATAGAGATGGAAAGCAAAGAGCCACCTGCAGTGAGAGTGAGGTTTTTGGGCAACCCCCCCTGGATTTAGCCGCCAAGAGAGGCAGAAGTCGCCAAGCACAGGTTAGGAAAAGCCTCCTTGGCTCAGTTTTGTCAGCACAGGACAGTCTCAGTGATGTAGACAGGGAAAAGAACACAAAGGGATGCAGACCCTTCTGCTATAAGAAAATATGAGTCATGATCAGCTCCAAATCCAGTAAAAAGTATTTATTATTTCAATTACAATAAGCCCCACGTGTAGGATGAAAAAATCGTTACAAAAAACCAGCCCCTTCCATCCCTCCTTTTACATATAAATAGTAAAAATCCCTCTATGTCTCTGCTTTGTCTAGAGCAAGAAAATAACACACAGCACCTGAGCTCCTGTCAGTGCTTTACCCTCAAAACAAGTATTAAAAACATCCCTTAAAAAGTCCCTCAGCCCCATCCTGATCACTTCTCACACCAATGCCAAAGCAGCTGTGGAGGGACAGAGTTCTGGGGCTATGTGGTGTTTTTGAGGCTTGCAGTTTCCTGGGCACAGGGCAGGCTCGGCATGAGAGAAGCAGCGGCAGGAACCGCCTGCACTTGTCTGGCAAGCTTTAGGGCCAGGAAATCCTGGCTGGCTTAGCTTCAGAGGGGACAGGAGGGAGAACAGGATGCTTCATCCACCCCATCACCACCTTGGTTACATCTTTGGTTACGTCAGTTTTTCCCTTTACAATCTGAAATTAAAGCTAATCCCAGGAGCTGCAGCATCCCAGCACAGCCTCTGTGACTTGCAGCATCCTCCAGCCCTGTCCCCAGGCCCGCTGTCCCTAATTTTCCCATCAGCATCCTCTGAGGATAGTCCCTCACAGAGAAATGCAGAATCCAAGACTGGAAAGATATCCACAGCCCTACCCAGCTTCCCTGGCCAAGGGACTGTGACCATAGGATACTGCGCCTACAGCTGCACTAAGTAAAAAAAAGTAATAAATATACTAATCTTTTACTAAAAAAAGGCTTTAAAATGCATTTTCCCTGAAAATTTCCAGTGTATTCCACAACACATGAAAAAAATATATGTATTTCCCCCCCCCAAAAATATATCTTAATATTTTCCACCCTCATGTGCGCATCTTTGGAGAGAAGGTGGTACATCAGGTGTATTTAGACACGCAGACAAACCTGCTGCTTTTGGGGGTCCCCTTTATCACCTCCAAAACAGAAGGGTTTTTCTGTGCAGTGGGTCAGGCTGGAGCGCTGTGTGTGTGAATACAGGCAGTGCCCACGGGTGTGCGGGCCTTGACACTTGGCCCGGTCATGGTGGGAAAGAAGAGACCCCCAAACTGAAGTCATTTCACCAACAAGCAGGGGGATGAGGAATTTTCACAGTGGATTGAGCCTCAGACAATGCCAGGGGTGCAGACACCACTCTGGCTGAAGAGTCGGGCTCTCCGTGGCACGGAGAAGTGGTTTGAGCCTCAAAAGATTGGGGAACCCCAGCTGCTGGCAGAGGACAAAGCAACCGGCCTCTGGTTCCCTTGGGCACTCGCCCATCACCAGACTTCACACTTCTTGAGGGGGTTCATGGGGGAGCCCGTGGGGCAGCTGAAGTGCTCTGCGAACTCCGGGGAGTTGGAGACAGTGCCGATGACGCGGAAGCGCGAGGGGCTGTGGGGATCCGTGATGAGCCCCTCGTGTGAGCTCTCTGGTGTGCGAACTGAGCACCACACCTGCAAATGGAGCGCAAGGGGCCTGAGTGCTGACACCCAGAACCATGGGGCCAACTGAGTGCCAAATCCAACCTCTCGGCCTGCCTGATGGGAGGCAAGGCAGCTCGAGCTTCAGCTTTGTCTTCCTTTGTAACCAGCACCATCCCAATCTCATTCTCCATCCACTACATCATCTATGGAGGACTCCGTTTTGCCATCACACCTTCCCAACCCCATCTGGGCATTCTCCACCCCCAAAAATCTGTATGCCCACCCTCCCCAAGGTCACCACGTGACCTACCTGTGCAAAGCCAACGAAGAAGAGCTGATAGTTGGTGAGGCCAAGAGTTGGGAGTGTTTCTTCATCCCCGTTCTTTTTCAGCCAGTTTTGATATGCCTGAAAACCAGGGAGCACAATGGGCTCAGGAGACAACACAAATCACACCACATCCCCCTTTGAATCTTCCTGGCCCCGTGGTCCTACCCGGTAGGCAGCCTTGAGGCCCCCATTGTCGGCGATGTTCTCCCCGAGGGTGTGCTTGCCATTGACTGCCTCTCCATTGACAGTGTAGTTGCCATACTGCTCCACCATGCACGCTGTCTGATGCTTGAAGGCCTCTACCGAGGAGTTCTTCCACCAGGGACGCAGGTTGCCATTTTTGTCATATTCCCGGCCTGCAAAAACACGGCGCATGTTTCATCTCATACTGGCCACCTCTGCAGCTGCCCACCCACCTGGCCCTGGTCATACCTTGGTCATCGAAGGCATGTGTCAACTCATGGCCCACCACCACGCCGATCCCACCAAAATTCAGGGATCTGCAGGAAGGTAATGCAGAGGTTAAGAAAGCAGCCTCTGCTCTCCACAGCCATGAAACTTAGCCTAAGATTTGGATATAGGAGGAAACCTGGGAATCCTGCCCTCTCTGCTTTCCCATGGCTCTTACTTGGGGGAGGCACGGGTGTAAAAGGGGGCCTGGAGGATGCCGGCAGGGAAGACAATCTCATTCTTGGTGGGAGAGTAATACGCGTTGACTGTCGGAGGTGTCATGCTCCACCTGCAGGAGCACAAACATGGACAACGTGGCAACACAAACCTTCACCAGTGTTTGCTCCAACAATATCCACTTTTGTTGCAAAGCCGTTGTCCTAAATTTATCTCTCCACTGGGACACCAAATCCCAGTGCTCCAGATATGCTGATATTCCCCACTAAGTACAACAGGAAAGTGGAGCAGAGGACTTACTGGTCCCGGTTTGGCGGTTTCCGGAGCTGGTCAGCCGTGACCCTGGCTGAGAAGTTATAAAACTGCATGACATTCTCAAAATAGAGGTCGGACACGGCGTCATACTGCAAAAGAAGAAGGCGTGAGTGGTGTGTGGTGATCGCCCAGCCCCAGTCCTCCCTTCACAGTCACGTCTGAGCCTCCAGAGCCAGCAGAGTTATGGCTTCTCCTGTTTCTCCTCCTCTCCAACATCTGCGGAGTCTCTGGAGGGCAATGAATCACCATTATAGAAAACAGCTCCTCCTTTTCCCAGGCAGGGATCCCAAGAGATCCCTGCCACCCCATGACTGGCCCACAGATCTCTGGGAAGTCCCTAGAGAAGGGCCAAGGACATCCATGAGATCTTTCTGGAGGAAACCTGGGGTTCAAGGCTGCCCTGAGGCCATGGTGATACAGACACATCCTGTATTTCCTACAGAAGACCCAGGGGACGTATCTGACCAACTCACGTCATTAAAAACTTTATCCAGCTCCTTGGGGTCCATGATGAATTTGGGATAGCCGATCATGTTGTAGATGGCATCTGCCTGGAGGGTGACAAGGACCAGAGTGCTTTCAGTGCCAGATACAGAGGACAGGCTCACCCAGTTCCACCATCCTCCACCCTCACCCTCTCCCCAGCACAGCCACCAGTGCCTCACCTTCTCTTTGGCTGATTTCCTTGTCTCTTCATCCATCCACTGCAAGGTCTCCAGGCTTTCCTCGAAGGCAGTTTTAATCTCCGCGATCATTTCCTCCGCCTAGACAACACAAGGCAACACAGCGTCAGTCCAGAGAGCTGGCTTCCTGTCCCAGAGAGGTCAAGGACCTTCATACCACAGGGAAGAAGAGGCTGGGAGGCCAAGACAACACGTGGTGAAAAACCCAGCACACGGAGATGCACAGTGAACACAACAAGGTGGACAGAGAAACATTGTCTGCCCTGACAGTTCCACCATTGTGGAGGCTTTCCCACCACCAAGACTTCCATGCTGCTGCCTTGGGGACATACCACCTGCTTGCTGTCCTCAGCAAAGGTGGCCTTGACAAACATGGCCCCCAGGGCGAAGCCCAGGTTGTTGTCCGTGTCACTGATGCAAAACTTCCAGCGCGGGAGGCAGCTCTGCATGGGACAGGAGGTGGTAATCAGCGGTGGCATGGAACAAAGCCCTCCACATTCCCACCCCTTGCTCCACCTGGCCCATCCAACTCTCTGCCACCCCGAAAGCTGCCCCATGACAGGTCCTTGACATAAAAAGCCATCACCATTTTAATGGTGATTCAGGGGCACTGGGGACTTCACCCTCACCTTCTTCGTCCCATACATCACTTCCATGAATTTCTCCTCAGCATCCCGGAAGCGCTGGTCAAGGAGTGGGCTGGTTTTCCGCACCAGGTTCCAGATCATGTAGTTGTTGAGGAGACTATGGTGAGAGGTGGTGAGTAGGCAGCAGCACATTCCTGCCCACCCTGGGTACCTGGGTCTCTGTACAGGTTGGGGGTTCTCACCACTTATCCGTGGCCAGGATGAGGTCAGAGACCTGTTCCAGGTACTCCTTGGCATAGACCACAACAGGCTCTGACTCGTTGAGCTCCACAGGGTAGAAGACTGTGGAGAGGAAGGGCATCCAGTCCACAGCTGGTGCCAGCTCCTGCAAAAGCCACAGTGCTGCTATGGACCTAAAAACCATCGCAGGAGGTGGCAGCTGCTTCTTAAGCTGGAATTGGCTGTATCAGTCTCCATTTGATGGATTCAGCTGATTTTGCAGAGGCCACTTCCCATAACAGCAGCATCCTTGAAAGGTTGGAGGGGAATAAACAATTTCCTCCCACAGAGAAGGAAAAGAAAGTGGGGTGGGTGTCAGAGATGTTGACACAAGTCATAAGAGCCCCTTTGGGGACACTGGGAGATGATCAGGCTGACGTCCAGGGGCAGCAGTGCCAGGAGGACATAAGTGCTGCAGTACGACGGCTGCCGGGCCCAGGGGTGGTCCAGAGGCTGGGAGGAAGGGTCAGGTTAAGATTTCCCTAAGGAGGACATAGGCCAAGCTGTTGCACAAGAGCTACCCAGGCTGTGTCAGCTGGTGTCAGGAGTCGTAGAAGAGCTGCGTCACCTCCATCCGTCCACCCTGCTTCCCAAACCACAGCAGAATAGGGAAGCTTGCCAGCTCCATTCCTACCTTTAGGTCTCCTGCTGTCATTTTATGGTAGATGACCTCCTCATCCCGGTGCTTCTCCTGCGGGATGGTGATGTTGGCCAAGGCTGTCTCAAAGTCCAGGATCTGCTGCATCTGCTGCCGCGTTGACTCCTCATCAGTGCCTCCCAGGAACATCCCCAGCTGCACCATGTAGTTCAGGTATCCGGCGAGCACCTGCGTGATCAGACAGGTGGGATCAGCACGGTGGGTGCCACCCACCCACAACCAGTTGGATGGGGTGCATCCCCCCAGGCAACCCACATTTCCCCCGACACCCTCACCTTCTCATTCTCCGTCCTGTTCAGGTAGTAATCCCGCGATGGCAGGCCCAGCCCCGACTGATCCACCTGGATGACGTTGCTGTTGGAGTTCTTGGAGTCGGCGCTGACGTAGACGGAAAAGAAGGGCGAGGTGCGATAATGCGCCGTAACCTCCCGCAGCGTCTCGTTGAAGTTGTCACCAGCACAGGTACCTGTGATGTTCCAGCCACCCAGCTGGGGACAGACAGCAACCAACTTTCGAGTATGAAACAGCCACCAGAAATTGCTTAAATATCCCCTCAATATCCAGCCGGGGGGGAAACATCTTGCAAGGGGGCTAAAAAGCCCCATTACAGGATTATAAATCCCTGCCTCTGCCTGCCTGACCTGGGGGATGCTCTTCTGCAGGAAGCACCAAGGATGGAATAAGGAGGGTGCTGGACTGTCCATGACTGAGCTTTTCCCCCCATTTTGCAGAGGAAAGATGGCTTTTCCACAAGGACCGGGACAAACCTTTTGGATGAGTTCCATGAGCGGGGTGGCACGCAGCTCCTCGATCTTGCTCTCATTCATGCAGGCTTGGTAATAGCGCTGTGCCTTGCGCTCTGCCTCGCTCGACACATTGGCTGTGGTGTTTTCTGCAGGAGGTACCCAGGGAGAATCAATGGGGCTCCAGGGATGGGCATCCACTGCAGCCAGAAGGATTCAGCCCCATTTTGGCCAAGGCTAGGCTCCAAAAAGGCACCAAGGATTGTCCCAATAGTCCTCACTATGCCCCCAAGGGCATCCCATTGGCCTCATCCCTTCCTGGCCTCCTGTCCCCTTTCCCACCCACAGCAACTGCTCCAACTCTTTGGGGACAAAAGATAAAGAAAAAACAAAAAGCAATTTTATTTTTCTAGCAGCTCTGATATTCCCGGCATCAGCCAGCCCCGGGTGCTGCCCTTGCCTCTGTGCTGGTGCCCCCCAGCCCTGTATTATTTATTCCTGCAGAAGGAACAATAAACCTATTTCTCTCTTCTGCCTCCAAAACCTTCCTTTCATCTCCCCAGCTAAAATTCTGTTTCCCCAGAGGGTTTTTGGGGGGGTTTTATTTATTTTCCTGATGACATAGCTTGCACCTTTGGCTTCCCAGCTGTGTGGTTTTATTAACTAAAAGTCCCTCAGCTCCAAGGAATTCAAGGAAATGCCGAACGCGACCACTTGGCTGGAGGCCCAGTCTCTTCTCTCGGTAAAACCAGAGCCAGATTTCTGCGGGAAAAGCCAGGGACGAAGCTGTTCCCGCACCACCCACTTTCTCTCAAAAGACAACACTCTTCTCAAACCTACTCTTTCCAGATAATCAGCCCTGGCGCAGTGGAAAGTGCTGATAAGGAGCCAGTTGTTTGCTCAAAGCTTGAACAAACCGTCCCCACTGGTTGCTCGGATAAGCTGCTCTGCTTCGGTGTTCGCACGCAGAGGCTGAGCCCAGGACCTTCCCTTTGCTGGGGGAATTTTGGCCCCCAAAAAATGGCTATATTGGCAGCCAGCTCCCCAAAAGGCTGCTCACAAAGGCTGGAAGTTATAGAACAGGAAAAATGCATATCCTTGGGGTGATACTAGGGCACTATGGCCTCTGGATGCAGTCTGGAGTGCAAATCCTGACTTTCAGAGCTCCTGAGAATGTCACCATGGGGTTTACATAGCAGAGGCCTTTTCCCTACTCAGCACCAAAGACTAGCAACACCACAGTCAAAAATCTCAGGACCATCTAGGAGAGCAAACACAGCCAGGATCCTTCTCTCAATGTCCTCACGGCATGTGTGACACAGACTGCTTTGACGCTGGAGTTCAATTCCAACCTCTTATTTCCACGCATATGTTTTTGGCATCCCCTGGACCTAATGGGGCCCCTGAGCACTGCGGGATCCCACCACTCCCACGCACTCACCCAGCAGGTGCTTCATGATGGCCTGGTTGTGCTCCCAGAGGTTGTTGAAGGTGCCCCAGCGCGAATGACCGTCGGGCAGGGGGTTGGCCTTGATCCAGCCCCCGCAGGCATAGCTGAAGAAGTCCTCACAGGGATTCACCGCACGGTCCAGCGAGCTGAGGATGGAGCTGGTCACAGAGATGCAGGCTTCCGACAGGCACACGGCAGGTGGCCCTGGGGGGCAGGGACAAGTTCAGCTCCTCTGCTGCAGCAGGATGAGCGGCACCACAGAGCGTCCTGCCCTGAGCTGAAGGATGCAGGCAAATACCCCACCTAGTGCCTGAGCATCCCACCTTGTACCTTACCACCCTGCTCTGGGGCAAGCAATATGGACTAGCATGCTGACCTACATCTGAGCATCTGCCCTATCATCCCATCCCGGGGCAAGCACCTCATCTCATGCCCAAAGATGATACCCAGTGCCCAGTCATCTACCCTAGGGTGAAGGATGCAGAGAAACAGTCCATCCTGTGCTCAGGCCTCAAGCTCCAGGATAAAGGATCAGAGAAACACTTTATCCTGCATCTGAGCATCTCACCCTGGGGTTAAGGGGTGCAGGTGACCATCCTGTCTTGAACCCAAAGATCCCACCCCACACCTGAACATCCTATCTGACACCCAAGAATCCTGTCCTGGGGTGAGGGGTGCAGGTAAGCGTCCCACCCTTGCACCAAGTATCGCGTTCTGGGAACTCCCCAGCAACCCGCCCTGGTCAAGAGGGCAGGATCCCTACGCAGTTGTTTACTCAAAGCTTGAACAAACCATCCCCGCCGGTTGCTCAGATAAGCTGTTCTGCCTCAGTGTTCGCATGCAGAGGCTGAGCCCAGGATCCTCGCTTTCCTGGGGGAGTTTTTGCCCCCAAAAAATGACCAAAGGACTTACTGGCTCTGTACTGGAAGATGAGTCCCAGCAGACAGGCCATAAGCAGCACCGCTAGCACTCCCACCAGCACTGCCAGCTGCTTTTCAGCACGTGTCCGCTCGGCCCAGCACCCCCGGCTGCCCCGTGAGCCGCGGAAGTTCACCTGCGGGAAGAGCAGCGTCGTCTCCCCGCTGGCAGAAAAACTCACTGACGCAGCCCCCATTTTGCTTCCCACAGCAGAAATTTAGCCCCAGATCAGTTATGGATTGGGCTGGGAAAGGCAGCAGCTGCCTTCCAGAAACCGGGCAGGAAGGGCGGCACAATGGCAGGAAAGGGAGCGGGACGAGCGCTTTGGAGGGCTCACCTGCTGTTCCGTGCCACCCTGAACCCCTCCTTGAGCACAGCGTAACCCCACGGCTGTCCCCGTCCCCACTGCCAGCACTGGGACAGGGTGGGGGGTGCATCGGAAAGTGCCTTAACAGGATACTCCCACTCAGTAGAAAAACATCCCCAGGAAACATCTCGATGTGACGGCAGGCGGAGACGGCCCCGCCGGGAAAAGTAAAAACACATTTGGGACACAAATTCTAGAGACTAATGGAATTGGGATTGGGGCCAGGAGAGAGAGCATCTCTCCAGACCTGATCCTTTCCCAGTGAGGCCAGACACTGGCAGCTGTGGGGTTTTTTCTTGCCACCCTGGCCCTCTTTAAGCTGCTTTCCCAGTGTTTGGGGAGGAATTAACCTAATCCCCTTTTATTCGAGGACAAAACTCCCAGTGCTGCAATAATTGCTTACCCCAACCATGCTGGGAAGGGGTTTGGCAGCAGAAAAACTGGGAGGTGGGGTGTTGAAACAGTGGAGGCAGGATATGACCCTGCTGGCTCCCCGTGCCAGAAGGGGAGCGAAGGGCAGTAGAGACAGGAGCCAACATGGCTCTGCCCACATTGGACTTTACCCCCCAGGCAGAAAACCCTTCTGCACCCCCTTCACTGCTTGCCAGGACACAAAATCCCCGTTTTCCTCCCTAAAAGACACATGGAGCTATACCTGAAAGCCATTGGGGTATCCATCACCATCACCAAGGGAGTCCAGGGGGTCTTCATCGTCCAGCGTCGCCCGCTTGTAGGTTGACATCTGCACAGGGAGATCAGCAACAGAGGTGCTCAGTGGCCCAGGGTTGAGGAAGAGGATGAAGGACAAGGAAGGTCTACACACCTTCTAAAGCCACCTCCCCCTCCGGGGAGCAAAATCCCGAATGGCTCTGAGGTAGTAAAGCACTACACAAACGCCAGAGGATGGTTATGGAAAGCAAAGAGGGCCGGAGCCAAGAGCTGAGCAAAGCCCAAACCCGCCTCACTTTCCCCCAGGGCTGGGTTGTGCAACCTCCCCTTCAGCCTGGAATAAAGCCGGATCCACCTCCGCCCCAAAGCCGGGAGAGGGATCCCCCTGTGCCAGGAAACCCCGGAGCGCCAGGCACCTGGGAAAGGCTGGCAGCAGAGAAAATGGCTTTTCACCCTGACACTACTGGCTCGCTCACGCTCTGCACCCCACCTGTGAACCCTGTGCACCGTGAAACTCCCGGAGACGTCCCTGCGAGCACCCAAAGGCGACAGCACCAGGAATTTCAGCTGTGGACCGGCTCCCTCCCGCCGCCGTGTCCCCCAGGCATTATCTTGTGCCTCTGCCCGGCTCTTATCTCATCCCCGGCAGAAAAACAAGGAAAACCTCACGGGTTGGCAGCCAGCCCTTATCACGCTGCCGCTGCTGTTTCCTTCCCCCTGGCAGTGCCCTGCCATCCAGCCGGATTGTCTCCCGACGGAGCAAACACCTCCACTCCCCACCGAGGGGCTGAGCACCCCAAAACCCACCCAGATCCTGCCACCGATGGCCCGAGTGGCACCACCCACAGCCCTTCACCCGCAATCAGCGCAGGGAAGAGGTTTACACCCATCTGGATGCCCCCATCCTGCTGCCATCAATCCCAGAGGGATGAGTTGATCCAAACCCCGCACAGCTATGACTCAGTTTCCCCAGCAGAATGAAAGCACCGGTTCTCAGCTTTATTTCCAATAACAGCGTTCCCAAGCCTCCCTTTGCACACTTAATAACAGGTCTCATCCTCTCCCTGGATCCCAAATCCCAGCCTCAGCTTAATTAACCACAAAACCCACCTGGGGAAGAGAAAGGGTTAAAACAAAGAAGTGGTTTCCCTCCTTGGCTGTACTGAATTCTCTGTCTGCAGCCCTAAAATCTCCCGTGGACGCGTGCCTGTAGCCTGAGAACCGTGAGGCGAAAGAGCCTCAACTGCAAGTTTTTATCGTGGGGAAAATCTGTTTAGATCCTATTTTTTCCCAACCCCTTTCACTTTTTTCCACCTATTTTAGTACTTTGCACACGGCTGAAATTTGCAGCTCCAGGCACAAATCCCTACTCACGGGGTGGGGGAATCCATGAAGCCCCCATGGCTCCACAACACCAAATTCCTGGAATCCCAGCTTTCACTCCATTTCCTGAGGAAATGCAATTTTTTTTTCCTCAGCGATCCCCCACCCCACCTACCCCAGCCTGAAAACAGAAGGAAAAAGACTAAAAAAAAAAAAATCCCTTTCACAAGAGATGTGCTGGCTCAACCCTGTACCAGCCATCAGAGAATCCAAACTAAGCCCGAGCTCCCCCAAAACACCCTCGAGAGGCAGGGGGATCGACCCCCGGCATCCTTAATTTGAGGGGAAATCAGGCCCGGGAGGTATTTTTAACACCCATATCCTCCATACTGGTGGCACAGTAGCACCTCTGTGTACTCCCCACCGCTCTCCAGCACGTGAAGCAGGAGCACCCCTTTTTGGGGGGCAAAAAGGGATAGTTTTTGTCATATACCTCCCCCCTCCAAGCCATTATTTGCTTCAATCAGAATAAAAATCCATTTTCCCAGCTCCAACAGGGTGGGGGCACCCAGGAGTGCGCGGGGAGGTGGGGTGGGGTGTGTGCCCCCCCACTTTAGCCCCGCACGCAAGGGATGTTCACTCTCTTTACAACTTATAAAAATCTCAGCATTACATTAAACAGCCTAGTTTTACCCCAAATCGCTCTCTCACTTTATAAACAATAAGCCCACGTGCTCGGAGCCCGCACACCCCCAGCAAGGCTCGGGGGCCCCCCGCGCCCGGCTCTGCCCCGCCGGGGGAGCCCCTCGCCGGTACCGGGGCACCCCGAGCCTCCGCCGGCCGCTTTCAATTCCCGTCCGGGCGCCATTTCGGCGCAACCCCAGCCCCGATCGC
>WAAG01011740.1:13455-24985 GCA_013390105.1 Tichodroma muraria | reverse complement strand
CGAGGGGGGTTCAGGGGGGCACCCACTTTGGGGTTCCCACCTGGTGAACCCACTGGCCACAAAGAAAACGCGGCGGAGGGGCCCGAGTAGGGCACCCAGGGGTGCTTGGGGGTCCCTGGGGGTGCTGTGGAGGTGTCTTAGGGGGGTCCCTTGGGATGCAATGGGGGATCCCTTAAGGGCCCAATGAGGGTCTCCTGGGAGTCCCTTGGAGGTGCAAAAGGGGTCCCCCGGGGATGCCGGAGGGTCCCCTGGGATGCAACGGGGGGGAGGGGGGTCCTACGGGGTTACAAAGAGCATCCCATGGGAGACGCATCACCCGGCGCCCCGCTTCGGCCAAGCGCCGCCCAGCCAACCACCCCCAGATTCGAGGGTGTCGCTGGGTCCCCCACTCACCATGGCCGTCACCCCACTCCCGCCGGCCCCGGCCCCGATGGGGCGAGCGCCCGCTGAGCCCCGGCACCGCTCGTGACGCCGCCGCGGCCTAGCGAGGGTGGCGAGCGAAGGATGTACCTGGGATGGGAAACCAATGGGGCCGCGGAGGGACGGGCTTCCGCGCGCCTCCTTTAACTCTTTCGGGGGGCCCCGAGCCCCACCCGGAGGGGCCCCACGCGCCTCGGCGCTGCCGGCAGCATCGCCCCGAGGAAGCCCTGGCTGCCTGGCCGGGGGATGTGACGGCGCGGGACGAGCGTGCAAGGCGCGGTCCCGGCGGCGGGCGCTTGTGCAAGCGCCAAAGCACGAGGGGCTGCGGGGCTGCGAGCGTGCGGCCGTGCAAACACGCGAGCGTGCGACCGTCAGAACCACCTGCGGGGGCGAGCGAGCTGTGCCACCGGCAGCCCAGCGCGCCCGGGCCACGGGCACCCGTGCAGGTGTGCAAGGGCGTGTGCGCTCCTCGCGCTGCAGCTGCGCGGGAGCGGGCACACGCTCGTGCGTGCCCGCAGTCGTGCAAGTGTGCCAGCGAGAGCCCTCCCGCACCAAAGAGCGCCGACGGCTGCACCGCCGCGGTGCAAGGGACGGGAACACGCGGTGCCACCTCCTACCCGCGGTGCCCCCACGCCCTGCACTGCCCCGGCGGCTGAGCACTGACGCACTCATCACACCCACGGGGCCGCAAATTGCTTTTGCTGGGCTGCGAAAGTGCTGGGGGGCACAAAGGGGTGAAGAGAGCGTGGAAAGGGTTCCGGAAGGATTTGGAGGGTCCGCAAGGAGCTGTCCCCGTCCCCTGGCACCGCGGCGGTGTTGGGGCTCCTTTGGTTGCACCCCGAGGCTCCCGGGGAGCGGATTTCTGGGCTGAGACCGCCACCTTCTGGGAAGCCACGGGCGACTCCGCGGGTCACGGAANTAACGCCGCGGGATCCCAGCAGGGATCTCTCGTGGGCTGCTGCAGGAGCCCGTGTGGGGAAACTGAGGCAAGGAGACCCCACTCATCTCCATCATCCCTACCCCAACCACTCGCTGGTGTCGCTAGCACGGTTTGGGTGAAAATAATGCAAAATGAGGCAAAACACACATCTACCCCACCAAGAGGCACCCCGAACTCCCACGTATGAAGAGGGGGAGGGTTGCTCAACGCTTATAGCCAAGCTTGGTGCACCCCAGTCGTCCCAGTCGTCCCAGTATAACCCGGCAGAGGGCACCAGTAAGCCCAGTTTGTGGCCTTTTCTCCCGCCGCCCCCCCCCCCCGCTGGCAGCAGGGGGAGGGTGGAGGAAGGGGAGGAGGAGGAGGAGGCGAAGGCCGGGTGCCGGGGGGATTTAAGGGCTCGCGGTCCCCCCGGCCCGGCCTCCTCCCGCCGCCCAGAGGGACGTGGGTGTCGGGACCCAAGTTAGTGCGGGTACGTGTGTGACAGCCCCCATCCCCGGTAAGGACCCCCCGGGGCCACCGCTGTCGTCCCGGGGGAGGGAGGGTCTCCGGGGAGCTGAGGGGGCGTGCAGCGGAAGGGAAGTGCCCTGGGGACGTGGGGGTGACGGGGACAGGAGAGTGCCGTGCGGGCTCGGAGGTGCCATGGGGACACGGGAGCGTGGTGGGGACGTAGGTGTGCAACGGGGACACGAGGGTGTCATAGGGGCATGGACATGTGATGGGGACGTGGATGCGCAACAGGGACACAGGCATGCAACGGGGACACAGATGTGGTAGGGACACTAGTGTGCAACAGGGATACAGGCATGCAGTGGGGACACGGGTGTGCAACAGGGACACAAGCATGCAGTGGGACCACGAGCATACAGTGGGCACACAGACATGGGATGGGGACATGGATGTGCAGCAAGGACATGGACGTGTGGGGGAACGTGGTCATGTGGGGACAAGGGTGTGCAGCAGGGACAGACATGCAGCAGGGGTACAGGTGTGTGATAGGAATGGGCACATAATGGAAGAAAGCTGGGGATGAGGACATGGGGGTACATTAGGGACATGGGCACACACAGGGGATGTGGTGGGGACTCGGGTGTGTGATGGGATTGCAGACATGCAGTGGAGACATGGACATGGGATGGGAACACAGACATGACAGGGACACATGATGGGGACACACCAGAGGTACACAAGCACATGATGGGGACATGGGCAGGGAAGGGGAACACACATGTGATGGGGACCTCACTGTGCCACAGGAGCTGTGCTGGGGTCGCTGGCAGTTCGGGCTGGTGACAGTGAGGTGATGCCTCATGGGACTGATGGCCAGCAGAGGCGGGGGGGGGGGGGTAAGTTGGCACGTCCCCAGGGGGGTCACATTGGTGACTGGGCAGGGGGGGGACATTTCTTTCCGTCCTCGTTTGGCTGACCTGGCGGGGGGGGGGTGGTAAGTTGGCACGTCCCCAGGGGGGTCACATTGGTGACTGGGCAGGGAGGGGACATTTCTTTCCGTCCTCGCTTGGCTGACCTTGGGGCAAAGGTCTCAGTCGGGAAACTGAGGCACAAGTGGGTGCCACCTACCCCACAGCTCTCTCCTGGCAGCACCTGCTCAGCACTGCAGAATGAAGGCTCTTTTTGTCCTCCTCCTCGCCCAGCTCTGCTCGGCATCGCTGGTCCCGGGTAGGTGAGGTTTGGAGGGGCAGCACCCCTGGAGTGGGTGCTGTTGGGTGCTATGAGCCCGGTTCCCCTGCAGAGAGGGAGAAGGACCCTGAGTACTGGCGGCGGCAGGCGCAGCAGACCCTGCAGAATGCGCTGCGGCTCCAGCGCCTCAACCAGAACGTGGCCAAGAACCTCATCCTCTTCCTGGGGGACGGTGAGATGGGAAGGCAGCATCCACCCCGGGCGGGGCAGCGGGGCTGGGGAGTGCAGGGGGCGATGCAGTGGGTGCTGTCATAAACTGGGGCTTCGACCCTGTGGGTGTTGTGGAAAAACATGTGCTGTGGTGAGTTGGGTTCTGGATGAACTGGGTGCTGGGATAAACTGGGGTTCCAGTAAGTTGGGTTCTGGCGTAAACTGGGTTTGCAAAAAGATCTGTGCTGGGGTAAACTGCGTGCTGCAATGAACTGGATTTGCAAAAAAAAAAAAGGGTGCTATGGTAAATTGAGTTTACAATAAACTGGGTGCTGGATAAACTGGATTTGCAAAAAATATTGGTTGCTGCAATCAGTTCGGTTTGCATTAAGTTGGGTGCTGGGGTAAACTGGGTGCTGGTATAAACTGGATCTTTGAGTAAGTTGAGTGCTGCATTAAGTTGGGTTTGCAATGAAATTGGGTGCTGGGGCAAACTGGGTTGCAACAAATTGGGTGCTGGCATAAACTGGGGGCTGCAATGAACTGGGATCGCAGTAAAACGGGTGCAGGGATAAACTGGATTGGCAAAGAACTGGGTCTCAGGTAAATTGGTTTTGCCATAATTTGAGTGCTGGGATAAACTGGGATTGCAATAAAGTGGGTGCTGGGATAAATCTGGTTTGCAAAGAAATTGAGTGCTGGGATAAACCGTGTGCTGGAATGAATTGGATTTCCAAAAAGTTGGGTGTAGCAATAAACTGGGTTCTGTGATAAACTGGATTTGCAATGAAAAGTGGCTGCTAGGATAAACCGGGAGCTGGGATAAACTGGCTGCACAATCAACTGGGCTTGCAAAAAATTGGTTGCTATGATAAACTGGATGATGGGCTGAAGCGGGTCTGCAGTGCGCTGAGACGAGCGGGGTTTGCGCGGAGCGGGATGTGCTGCCCGGGGCCGCCGGGCTGTCCGTGCGCGGCTGACGCTGTCCCGCAGGAATGGGCGTCTCCACGGTCACGGCCGCCCGCATCCTCAAGGGACAGCTGCAGCACGGGCAGGGCGAGGAGAGCCTGCTGGAGATGGACAAGTTCCCCTTCGTGGCCCTGGCCAAGGTGAGCCCCCCGGGGCGCCCACGGGGACGCGGCACCCACCGCAAGGTCACGGGCGGGCGGCATCGACCAAGCCGAAATTAGGTCAGGGGCGAGCGAAGGGAGCTGGCTCCGGTGCCCGCTGGCCGTGCCAGGGGCCGGCCGTGGGAACGGGAAGAGGGAGCAGGAGGAGCCCGCCGGCTGCGGGACGCCATGGGACCCCCCTGCTCCTCCTGGGCTCGTTTTGCTGAACAAAACATTTTAAAATAATAATTAAATTTGAAGTCAGCAGCCACCTCGGTTCACCCCGTGGGGACGCCCGTGGCAGTGGCTTCTACCTCCCTGCCAAAAGATGGACTGAAAAAAGGCTAAAAGCAGCAAAATGCTGTGAGGGCGGGACGTGCCATCCCGGTGGAGGGAGCAGGGGGTAAAATGGGGGGCAAAGGGCAAAAGAGAGGTTACGCAGGTGGGATGGGGGTCTGGTACAGCCAAACAGCACAGGGAGGGAAGCCCCAGGGTGGGAATGATGGTGCTGTCGGTGCTACTGACGGTGGTGGAGACAATGATGATGGTGATAACTACGGTTGTTTATCCATCTCCCACCTTCCAGACCTACAACACCAATGCCCAGGTGCCCGACAGCGCGGGCACGGCCACCGCCTACCTCTGCGGTGTCAAAGCCAATGAGGGGACGCTGGGCGTCAGCGCTGGTGTCACCCGGGACCTCTGCAACACCACCAAGGGTCAGGAGGTGACCTCCATCCTCCGCTGGGCTAAGGAGGCAGGTGAGGGACTGAGGCACTCCTGGGCAGGAGACAAGCAGGTGGCTTTGGGGGTGTTCTCACCATTGTCCCCTGAATTGGTGGAGCAGGCAAGGCCGTGGGCATCGTCACCACCACGCGCGTGACCCATGCCACGCCCAGCGCTGCCTACGCCCACTCTGCCAACCGCGACTGGTACTCGGATGGAGAGATGCCCCCGGATGCCCTGGAGGGTGGCTGCAAGGACATCGCCCGGCAGCTGGTGGAGAACATCCCTGAGATCGAGGTAGGGATGAGGACACCAAGAATGTGCCCTAGAGTCAGTGGGAGTGGGACCAGGACAGCCTGGGGTGGGGATCAGAGCCACTCAAGGGTGGAGACAGGGCTGTGGATAGATGTTTGACCAGGACCACCAATGGCTGAAGAGCCAGGACTCCCAGGAGATGCTGGGCTGGAACCACCGAGGGGTGCGGGGTCAGGACTGTGAGTGGGTACAAAACAAGGACCACCCCCACAAATGTGAGGCTGAGACCACCCATGGGTGCAGGACCAGGACTGTGGGTAGATATGGGGCCAGGACCACCAATGGGTGCAGAGTTGGAACTGATACAATGGTGGACTGGGACCACCCATGGGTGCAGGACCAGGACCACCCAATGGTGCAGAGTCAGAGCCCCCAGCAAATGTGGGATCAGGACCACCCATGGATACAGAGTTGGGACCCTGATCAGACATGGGACCAGGGCCACCACGGGTGGGGTACCAGCACTTTCAGGTGGACATGGGACCAGGACAGAAGCATAGGTCTGGGATCACAAACACCTGTAGGAACAAGCCCCAGACCCACAAATCCATCTTAACCTCCACCCTTCCCATACTTCCCAGACCCAAAACTCTTCCTTTTCCCCCCAGTTCTGCTCCTTGCTGTGGATTTATGCAGAAATTCAGCACTGTAAATAAATCTTCTTCTGTCCTTCAAAATAGCCCCAAAGCAAAACATCCCAGCCTGTTATTTAGCTCTTTAATAGCCTCTCTTGCTGTTTTTTTTTTTCCTTTAATATAATTTTAACTCTGTCCCAGGCTGGAAATAATTATATAGTGGGGAAAAGACTTTTTTTCCCTTTTTTTTTGTTAATAATTTTGGCGTTGGTGTTTTGCAGATTTATAATTCACCTTCTACGTAGAGAAAGGGGGAAAAATACAAAAAAAACCCCATAAAATCTCAGCAAGGTTATAAATAACAGAGGCCAAATAAATCAGGCTCCAAAGCAAACAGGGAGAGCCGCGGGATGGGGCTCCATCCCAGCGGGTTCATGTGGGGATCCCAATGTGGAGCATCCTTCCCACAGATGGGGGAAAAAAGCATTCAAAAAGCCAAATCCCTGCTGGAAATGGTTATTTTTGTCCTGGGTTTTAATTAATAGGAAGAGATTCAGGGTTATTTTGAGCGAGGTGAAATTCCTTGGGTGTTTTTGCCCACAACGCCAGGGCTTTCCTGGACATCCCGCTCCACCCCTTCAGGGTCTTCCCCCATTAAATCCCAGTCAGAGGAGGAAATTTAAAATAATTTAAAATTATTTAAGATTATTTAAAATTACATTTCCTCCCCTCTTTTGCAGGTGATCCTGGGTGGAGGGCGGAAATATATGTACCCCAAAAACGTCAGTGATGTGGAATATCCCCAGGAGGAAAAGCATCGGGGCACCCGCCTGGACGGCAGGAACCTCGTCCAGGCATGGCAGGAGGCCAAGCCCCGCGGCAAGGTGGGGTGGGCATCCACACACAGCACCCCACTGTCACCCTACAGAGCCATTCCTGGGGGATGGAATATTCTGGGGAGCATCTGCGGGGTAGCAGAGGCAATGGAGATGTGGCAATGCCTGTCCCCTGTCCCCAGGTTGCTGAGTACGTGTGGCACCGGCGGGGGCTGCTGGCGCTCAACCTCAGCCGCGTCGACTTCCTGCTGGGTGAGTCCCTGCACCCAAGGGTGCCCTGGCATCGGCTGGGTGCTTTAGGGGGACCTCTGTCCTGTCCTGGGGTGCTGGGGCAGCTGCAGGGGCCGGTTATCCTCCCAAGGGTGCTGCTGCCTCCAAGGGATGGTGGTACCCTGTCCTGGACAGGCTGGTAGCCCCCAAAGACGGTTCTATTCCCTTGGGGATGCTGATACCACCCCCAAACGATCCTGTTATCTCCCTGGGGATGCTGGTACCCCAAGGGGATGCTGTTACACCCCCAAGGGTGGGGCTACTGCTGCCCCCAGGGGTGCTGGTACCTCCCAATGAGGCTGCAATTTCCCTGGAAGGGCTGGTGCCCCGCCCTGGGGGTGCTGGTGTGCTCTCAAGGATGTGCTGCCCACCAAGAATAGTGTTACACCCCCAAAGACGCTGCTGCTCCCTCCCTGGGACACACCTCCCTCCTAGGGATGCAGTTCTTTTTTCAGCAGTGAAATTCCCTTCCCATCTGGAATGTGGAATCCAGCCTGGCAGGAGGAAGGAAGGGCTGGGATTATGCCCCGGTTTCTATCTAATCTTCCTGGATCCAGTGGTGTGTGAAACACTTGAGTCAGCACGAGGAGCAGGATTTGCCCCCCCCCCCTTTTCCTTTTGGTGGGAAAAGGATGTCCCCAGCAGTGTCCCCGTCCCCAGGCCTCTTCGAGCCAGGGGACATGGTGTACGAGCTGGACAGGAACAACGAGACAGATCCATCCCTCAGTGAGATGGTGTCCGTGGCCATCAGGATGCTCCAGAAAAATCCCCGAGGGTTCTTCCTCCTGGTTGAAGGTGGGGGGTTCATAGGGGTGCAAAAAGGGTGGATAAAAGTGGGCAATGGGAGTGCAGAAAGAGGGGATTCAATAAAAGAAGGGTGCAAAAGGAGAATATAGGGGGTGATGGGGATACAAAAAGGGGAGAAAAAAGGGCGTGATGGGGTGCAAAAGAGTGCAAAAAGGTGGGGAATTGGATAAAGGGGAGGTACAAAAAGTGAGGATTGGAAGGTGCAAAAGGATGATAAAAGGGGATGATGGAAGAACAAAAATGGGGGTTAAGGGTGATGGTGCCAAAAGGGAGGAGGGTGGGGAGATGGGAGTGCAAAAAAACGGGATGACAGGAAGGAAGGATAAGGGGGTGGTGGGGAATAAAGGGGTTATGGGGGTGCAAAACCCCCATATTTACTATACCCATAGGGGTAACACGGGCAATGAAGGCTCGAAAAGGGAAGGATAAAGGGGGTGAAGGTGGGGTGCTAAAACGGATAAAGGATAGAAGGATGAAAAGGAGGAATAAAGGGGCTGATGGGGATGCAAAAGGGAGGATGTGGGATGTAAAAAGGGGGGATAAATGGGGTGACGGGGGGGAATGTAGAAAGGGAATAAAAGGGGGGTGCAAGGCTGGGAGGAGGAGGGCAAGACCGAGCGGTGCCGGTTCTGCAGGCGGCCGCATCGACCATGGGCACCACGAGGGGAAGGCAAAGCAGGCACTGCACGAGGCTGTGGAGCTGGACAGGGCCATCGGGCTGGCCACGCGCCTCACGTCCACCCAGGACACGCTCAGCGTCGTCACCGCCGACCACTCGCACGTCTTCACCTTCGGCGGCTACACCCCCCGCGGGAACCCCATCTTTGGTGAGCCCTGCCTGGCCACGGCCCTGGGGACAGCTTGGGGACACCCTGGGGACACCATGGGGGCATTCCATCCTGCTGACTGTGCCACGCCGCCAGGTCTGGCCCCGATGCAGAGCGATGTGGACCGCAAACCCTTCACTTCCATCCTCTACGGCAACGGACCCGGCTACAAAATCGTGGCGGGCGAGCGAGAAAACGTCTCTGCCGTGGATTTCGGTGAGTATGTTTTGGGCCAAAACCCCTTAAAACCATCCCAGCCTGGCTTCAAGGAGCTGGGTTCTTAAACGGTTCTCCCTTCTGCTGTTGTCCCCAGCACATGCCGATTACCAGGCGCAGTCGGCCGTGCCCCTGCGGCAGGAGACCCACGGCGGCGAGGATGTGGCCGTGTTTGCCCGCGGGCCCATGGCCCACCTGCTGCACGGGGTCCACGAGCAGAACTACATCCCCCACGCCATGGCTTACGCCGCCTGCATCGGCTCCAACCGAGGCCACTGCAACGCTGCCGCCCGCCCCGCCACACCCCTGCTCCTGCCCTTCCTCGGCCTCCTCCTCCTCCTCTGTTAAAGTGCCTCTTGTAAATCACCAAGGGGGATTTATTTTTAATTCATCCCCCCTTTTTATTTTTTTGTGGACAGCAGCGCCCAGGAAAGAGGAGAGAGAGAACAGAGAGACTCAGCGGAGTATAAGCAGACGCCGGTGGTTTGGTGCTGGGAGCTGCCTCTGTAAATACACGGTTCCTTCCCTATAATTAGCAGCGTTCCCTGGCCTATCCCAAACCCACCGCGGGATTTGGGATGGCAGCTGGAGCCTCGGCAGATGAAACCCCCTCTTTGAGCAAAACGCCATGGGGCTGGGTCCCAAAATGCCTCTGCAGTCCCTTGGCTGAGGACTGACCCTGGTGCCCAACTTTTCACGTGGGGAGCCAGAGACCACACGAAGATGGGAAAAAAAATTACCTCATCGGGTTAATTTGTCCCTAAACTTGGGTTTTGTTGTCTCCTCAGTGATTTACTTTGTTTTAAAATTCTTCGGGTTAAAGTAATTTGCTGCCCCGGGAGGGGTATGGGAGGGGTTGGGGCTGGGATTGTAGAAGGGGGGTAAAGGCAGTAAAGCGGGATGTAAAGGGGTGGGACACCCTGGGACACGCACCCTTCATTAGGGTCAGGTAATTAGGGGGGTAATTAGTAGGTGGGACCACAGAGGCAAAGGGCTTGGGCAGCTGGAGGGCTGCTGGGAGCGTGAGGCTTGGGCAGGGAGAGCAACCCCGGGTGGGCAAAGGCTGCTGGGAGCGGGCAAATGTCACTGTGCTTGTGCCAGTGTCACCGTGCAAGGGGGTACAGTGCCTTGCACATGCAAATGTCACTGTGCCAGCGTCACTGTGCACTTGCAGACACTGCCTGAGCTCAGCAAAAGGAGCCGTGAGTGTGCAAATGTCACTGTGCTGGTGCAAGGGGCTCAGTGCACTGCAGATGTTAACGTGCTTGATTCCGCTTTCCACATACAGAAGCCATGGCGCACGTGTGACTGTCACTGTGAGTCACCGTGCACGTCCACATCGCGAAAACGTGCGGTGCAAACGCGTGCCAAAGTCACTGCGCTTGTGCCAGCGTGCCCTGGCACCTGCACAAGTCCCTGTGCACACCCGAGAGCCCCACGGCGCGTTCCCGTGCTCGTGCAAGCAGCTGGGAGAACACTGCCCTGCCTCTCCCAACCCCCCCAGGTCCCTCCAACCCCCCCTAAACCCCTTCCCTCGTTTTTATTCATTCACCAGCTTTATAACTAAAAACCCAGTTCCTCATTAACCAGGGTCCTTCAGCGCGGGCGCAGGCGGTGACCCCGGCAGGGCCGGATCTGGGGGGGCTCTGACCTCCCCTTCACCCGGCGCCCTTTGTCCCCCCTGGCATCACCGGGTCCCGAGCGCCGGCGCTTCCCAGAACTCAGGCAGCCCCGAGCTATATTTAAGCCCTCCCGGGGTGCTGCGTGGTTTTGGGGGGTTCAAGGGGGTGGGAACCACTTTCCCTTGGCTGGGGGGGTGGCAGGATGCCCGTGGCCACTGGGGCAGTGGCCAAATGCCGCTCCTGACGCCGGGCTGACCAGCAAAGTCGAAAGAGGCACTTCTTTTGGGGGGGTGAGGGCATTGCCTGCCATATTTTGGGGCACTCGCAGCACCTCAGAAATAGAGACCATCAAAGAAAGGCATGGCTCAGCCCGGCTGCTGTGAAACCCCAACATGTGGCTAAATGACCGCCCAAAATGAATTTTTGCAGCCCCCACTGATGTTTGGGGTTTTGGGGACCACCTAGATATTGGAGATGCCCCCTCCCCCCCACTGTAGCGATAAATAAACCTTTATTTTATACAGGACTCACGGGAAACACAAACACGGTTTGGGAGGGTGTGAAAAAATATTCCTCCCCCTCCCCCCAATTCCAGCCTCTGGCCATTCCAGAACTTTTTTCCCTTAAAATAAAGTGGGGGAGAGGAAGCTCCACTTTGGGGGTACCCTGGGTTTGAGTCCCCTCTTTTTTTTTTTCAGGGAGGGGATGATGCTGGGGTTGGACCCACACTTCATTTTGGGGTCACGGCGGAGGGGGGGCCCCTTTGTGGTGCATCACCCCCTCACCCAAGGGGTTTTTGGGGTGACAGAGATTGTCCGGAGGGGGGAACATCCCAATTTTTTGGGGGGTCCCCCCAAATGCTGCACCGGGGACGATGGCTTCAGCTCCTGGCACGGGGGTGGCACACAGAGGGGGCGAAGCGGTGACACCCCCGCGGGTGGGGGCAGTGACTATGAGCCCTGTGGGGGGGACATCAGTGGGGGCTCCCCAGAGTGGGCACCCCCCACTGCACTGCTGGAGCG
>WAAG01011727.1:10165-43689 GCA_013390105.1 Tichodroma muraria | reverse complement strand
GAGAGAAACCCAACCCCCGACAATCTTAAAATATCTTATTTTAGAAACGATTAATTGACAGGACAGGACATTTTATGCAATGTCTTTCCATATCTCTTTATCCAGTACCTTTCCACTGAACAAATCCACGTATTTATTTAATGAGTTCCCCAGTAACTTCAGGGAATCAAAGTTCATAGCAGTGCTGAAAAACTGCATCAAAATAACAGTGGAGAATGATAAAAGCAAATACTACCTCTGTGCCTGCAGATAATGACCCCCTTCAAAAGTGTGCGGGAGCACAGGTCAAGGTGGGCTGTAGCTGTCTGTGATGGACGGTGGGCCCCAGCCCTGCTGCCCCAAACACTGACAGCTCCTGGAAGAGAGGTTTGTGCCCTCCCAGCCACTCCCAGGAGGTGCATGGGGGATGGACATTCTTGTTCCTTGGAAATAACCAGGGTTAGAACTGATTGCTACATGGGATTGTTTTTCTGTCAGAAGCACCTTTTCCTTGCTAGACTGTTGGCATTACATAGTTTTCAAGGGCTCACATTCATTTTCCACACACGTTTCCAAGCGTGAATTTGAGATTCTACAGACACAGGTGGATTTCTGCAGCTAGAAAGTATATTCTTTACTATAGACTGAAAAAAGTGGATACTTTAATATGTATTAAACTCAGGCTGTCAAAATTAAATCACAAGTAATGCAAAGACAAGCTGCTAGGAGCCTGTCAAAACCGATTTGCTGTTCTGGGCGTCATTCAACTTCCAGCAGTAAGAATTTGGTGGACCTTTACTTCACACCTTCAAGGAGCCTTTCACAGCTCAAAAGCCCAACTGAAGAAAATATCAGGGAGAAAAATATAAATAAGTGTGTGTTGCTGTAGGGATGGTCGCAACACAGAAAGTAATGACCAAAAGTTTCCAAGGCAGAAAAAGAACCTTTATTTTTAGCCACATATTCCCTTTTACACATTCTTTTTCCCAAAGGCAAGCACTTCAGTCACTGGTTAGCAAAAGGTATTTTGCTTGTCCATCAAATCTCTCTATTCTTGGTTAGTTTACATATTTTCTTCACCGATTCCCATGAGACAGATTTCTGTTTTATTGCAGGTGCAGTTGTTTTTTTTCACCCAGGAATGGTTTGTTGTGTTAACGAACTCTCATTCCCAAGACTGTTCTCACATGGGGACTTGCAAGCTACTTAACTGCACATAGAAGTGATAAGCTAGCGATTAATTTAGCAGAGCAAGGCCTGATTTTATGAGGCCTTTCTTTTATAATTTATATACCAGTCTATCACAAGTGTGAGTGCAAGTAAGGAAGAATCCGACACTAGGAAAGCAGACATCTATGAAGCTTGGCAGTGGCCAGGGAATAACTGTGGAAGTGCTTTGAAATAACCTTTTTGCCATCTGCATTACATTCAACAATACTTACTTTGAAACTGAGAGGAATAGCAGAGCTGTCTTTACAAACAAGCTGTGGGTCTGCTGGTAAATAAAACCAGCACCGGGAGATAAAAGAAACAATGGGAAGGATTCCACTGATTGATGAATGGAAAAAGATATTTGCTTTTACAAATAAACTCTGGGTTTGCTGTTAAATGAAATTAGACATTGTAAGATGAAAGAAAACCCCTAAATTCAGTAAGAATTAAAAATTAAAGGGGAGGGTTATACGTTAGGGGGGAATCTTCGGTTTCAGGTGTTCTGGGAAGTCTGAACCTCTCAAGTGCCTCAGCCAATGGTGAAAGAGAGAGGGAAATGCAGCTGGGAAATTGGGATAAAAAGGAGCCTGCATCCTCCAAAATGGAGAGACCCCAGGGGAATGCCCCATGGCCTCTCCCTTTATTGGAATAAAGTCAAAGGACTCCTCTGTCTCCTTTTTGGACATAAACCTCTGATGTTTGTGGATTAATTTTCCTGACATAACTCTTTGTCATAGGATAAAGTAATTACTGTGGTAAAGCAAGTGCATATGGGTTCTTTTACTGAAGTGACAGAAATTAAATGTCTAAAAATTTAGCACTGATGATCAGTATTGGCAGCTTAAGCTTGTCACTGAATCACTGTCACAAGTGAAGACTTCAATTGTCTTCACTTTATCATTTTCCAGCCTCAAGTGACAAAAAATAATATATATATTTCTTTGTTATAATGTTTTTTGTAATAGGGGTTCATTTAGTTTGCAGTTTCACCTTTAGCAGTAGGAATGCCCTTTATACAGAGCATTTATCAAGCACCTTTGATGTGCCAGTATGACCACTGAAGAAGTGACCTGCATTTCACAGATAGAGCTACCCACCTTTATAAATTTTCATTGCTACTTTTTATAGGGTTTTGGATGGTTTTGCTTTGTTTTGGTATCTACAGTATTTCATTTTGTCCTTGCTCCTAAATATTATTTATAAGCAGAATGCTTCCAACTGAATTAATCATCAAACAGCCATGCTTCTCTTTTGGCAAGAACCAGCTGGGTCAGACTCTGTCTAGCCCATACAGGTTCTAGAGATAGCAGATATCCAGTTCTTCCCTCCACTGTGAAGCTCAGCAGTAGTCACAATCAAGTGTGGGAGAAGCTGAGAGCCATCAGTTTGGAGACTGCACTCTTCCCTTGGATTTGGGCTAGCTCTGGGCCTTGTTTTAGGGGTGATGCTGCCAGAACAAGATTCACTTTCCTCTTGTGCTCTTGGTGTCCTGGACATCAACAGACTCCATTGTGTCTGCTGTTTCATTTGACACCTGGTCAGCTGTGTCCAGCGAGGTGTCCCAGTGCTGAGGAGCAGCAGCTGAAGGGCTACGGCTCAGGACCTGTTGAAGGCGCTGTTGCTGTAACCCAGCTCAGCACAGCATGGGCTGAGGAGCTGATGCAGAAGGGTGATAGGGAAGTCTGAAGTGAGAGTGACACAGTCAATGCTTCCTCCAGCCAAAATCAAAGTCTGGGAACCCCTTATTCAGTTGCTGATAAAACCTGGTGTCTTAAAACATACAGGTGTTTTGGTTTTTTTTCCTTGCAGTATTACAGTCCTAGTGTGCCCAAAGCCTTACAGAAGATACAGCAGCAGCACTGGCAGTCCCAGGGCCCACAGCAGACAAGCTGATGGAAGCGCCTCTGTCAGGTTTTGTGCTGGGACATTTCTCCCTGACCTCTTCACTTCTCAGTGCTAGAACAATTGAAAGTGTATTTCTGCAGATGTGATACCGGGCAGCCTGACACGGAACCATGTCAGTGCCTCACACCTCAAGCTGCCAGCTTTCAGTCACACTGGCATAGCTGCAGTAGTATAAGCTGTAATATACAACTCTGCTTTGAATCTTCAATTAACCAGCCTACTAGATGTTAGTAACAGTTCATGTTTTCCTGCTTCATATTGCTCCTAATCAATTTGAATAACAGATTGCCACGGAGGACTGAATTACAAACTGTGACTAACTCCATTTTTGTTTTGTGCTTAATGGTATAAAACAGCTAACTGCTTTATAGTTGATGGATTTTCAAAAAAGCAAAGCTCTTCCAAGGTTCTTTAAAAAACGAATGGAAGGACATTTAGTGGGACTTTTTTCCTTGCAGATTTAGGTCTTGCCTAGGAATCTGTCGGGGCACAGAATAAGGTGAAGAGAGCAGCTTCTTAGTGCCAAACTTTTATTTTTTGATTATTACTGAGTTGCAATGCTACTTTGGAAGAGAGGATGTGCGTGCAGGGAACTTGTCTGTACCTAAGAGCCAGAGAACAGAAACATTGCATAACCACCTCATGAGGTGTTTTTCTGGCATCACTCCAGCTCTGAACCTGCAAAAGGATGCTCACAAGAGCTTGGTCTTGTCAGTCACCTTTACTTCTTAGGCAAATATTTGCTTCTTGTGAACACTGCTACTCAACCCCCCAAATTATACATTGACAGTCTATTTAGTGTGTCATTCACTCTCTTTAAGCATCTCTCCTGCTAGAAGAAAACAAAAGGGGTTGGATATTTACTCTCTTTAACTAGAGTCACAAGTGATTATGGCTCTTTATAAAACACTTCAGAAATAGTGATAAGACCCTTCAGAAATAGTGATACATTGAAAAGTGGTAAACTGGCTCAGGAGAAGTAAATTTCTCAAATGACCAATCAAGTGATGAAGTCGAGATGAGACACTTGTTGAAGACAGAGGCTTATTAAGTGCTCCATCAAAAAGAAAAGGATTATCCTTTTGTCTTAAAAATTAAAGTTCAAGAGGGAAGCTTTGAGACTTTCATTTGTTGCTCTATTAGGTAATTGGAAAAAAACCATGATTTTATACACTGTTGTTCCTATAGTTTATGTTGGATGTAGTTCATCAGTTTTTTGATTCACCTCATACACTGACCTTCTTCAAAGATTCTAAAAGAGTTATGCAAAGATTCAAAAAAATATGTATTGTCTTTTGCTGCTGTTGCATATTATGCTGTCTCAGTGGAGGCTGCAAGGCACAGCTTGGGGCTTATGCTGCTTTTGAGACGTTTCTCACACTCCAGGTGAGTTCAAATTGTTCATATATTAGCTTTTTAAAGTCAGTCCCCAGGTGCTGAGACAGGAAACAACTGTTGGTCAAGACAGGTTGTCGAGATCACTTTTTGGAACACTACTGAGTGCAAACAAAAGGTTTTCTGCACTGGTGGATTCCTTTTTCTCCCTGGTACTACACTAGCTCCTGGCATGTAGACATTAGTGAGAGGGATTCCCTTTGAGGAAAGATGCAATACTCAGATCCTTCGGCATTCATCATTTTCCAAGTATCTTATGTTACATTTTACGTATTTCGCTCAAAGTTTGAAGTTTAAATTCAGTCGTGCTTTTCAGCTCTAAGACCTATGTGGTTTCATAAGTTTATTTTTCATTTATTCGTGATTTCTACTTTTAGGGATTTATACTTTTCATAATAGACTCCGGAATTCTCATGTGGTAATGGACTACTTTTTAACAGTCAACATAACTGTAACAATATAAACATAAGTAGGCCAGTGATAAACTATAAATAGCAGCACTTTGAATCCATCTTTCCTAACAAAAATTCTCCTCATTTGTCTTTCCTGGCTAGATACCACTAGTTGAAAGTGAAGGAGCCTATCAGTGCATCAGAAACACAGAACAGAGATTTTTTTTTCTCTGACAGTGTCATTTTCACAGAAAGCTAATATTTTGGTTCTGGAAGCAGGCACTCTCAATGCTGTCATTTTTGTAATTCTGATGGGAAATCTCATGATAGTATTTTCTTTTCAAAACCTAACATGTGGAGATGTGGTCTCATAATCTTTTGTACTTTTATTTCACTCATTAAAACTTTAGACATCAAAAAATACTTAGGTTCTGTTAAAGTACATAATTATTTTAAATATTTCTGATTCTCTTTATGCCTATGTCTTCATATAGCGTGAGTTTAAATTGTGATTTTACATTCAAGGGCTGATTGTACTTTATAGTTTAATTTTTCTTTTTAATGATTGTTCAGAACACTTCTTCATTCTGACATTGTGTTACAGTGTAACACATTATTTAGTATATTAGCAGATAATTTTCTCTGTTTGGAAAAATGCCAACATCTCTTTAAATGTGCTTTGAGCGTGCAAATGAAACCTACAACAGCTCTTGGCCAGGTGGTGGTCAGTGAAGCAAGGAAAACCTCAGGATTAGGGACAGCAGGGGACACCAGAAACCAGCTGCAATTTGCAGGGATTCTGCTGAAGCAACTGGTCCTCAAACCAGCAGACTTTGGTGGTCTTGTGCCATCCTCTTCCCCTCAAGGCAGTTCTTCCTGAGGCACAATAAGCCCAGTGGGTTATTATTGTAAATACAATTTGCAGGTGGATTTCCCCAGGGTCTCTGGTGCTGCAGCAAACACAGTCACTACCTCAGGACACCTGCTGCCCCGGTGCAGGGTGGTTCTCATGTTGGCCCAGCATTGGTCATAAATTACATAGCATTTGCTATGTAATAGCAAATGCTATGTAATTTTGCCTGGCACCCAGGGATCCTTTTCTGTGGTGGCAAAGGAATTAAAAATGAAACTGCACGTGTGCGGCCAGGTGAGCCACCTTGCACACTGAGCCTTGCCGAGCCAGGGAAGTTGCTGTCTCCAGTTACTGCCATCTTCAGCATCTGTTCCAGCAAGAAGAGCTTCTGCTTTTGTGACAGTTGTTTCAAACCCCGGAAGATGAGGAAAGTGCAGGAATAAAAATACTCTCATCTTCTGGCAGCTCATGCACTCCCACAGGTGACTCCCTTGTGCAGGACGCACTGGGCGATGGTCTGTCACAGGGTCACTCGCCTGCTGCAGTGACCTTCAAGTGCTCCAGCCACCCATCCAGATCATACTTGTTGTTAGCAAAATATAAAATTGATTAGAATTAACAGAGATAAATAATTTGAAATGGAAATGTAATTGAGATGAGATGATGATGAAGAAATTAGTATTGAGTATAATGAGGTAACTTAAAATACTTCAAATTAAGATGTCTTTGATTCCTTATACTAATTGCCAAACTTTAAATATGCAACAGGGTTGAAATTTAGAAAGACAATGTTGTCACCCTTGAGACATCCTTCCATGGTTTCATTCGGGCAGCCAGACATGCCATACAAGACCTCTCAGCTTCCACAGCCTCATTCAGATGAAAAGTCGAGAGTATAGAAAAAAACAATACCAAAATTTCTCCTGACCTCCACTGGTCCAGAATGTCACTATTCATACTTTAGTGACAACAAAGAAATACCTGACAAACTTGTTCTCCAACTACATGCAGAAATATTTTCTTTTCAGCTAAAACTGAAGTAGTTAGAACAAGAAAACTGTTTTCTATATACCTTTTCCCATAGTCCCTAAAGATTAACAATGAAGGGAAGGAATATAAATGCAGAAGATTTTCTTTAAAGCCACTGTTTATAATTCTGCTTTCAGCAAAAGATATTCCATGTGATTTGACCAATTTTTTGAGCCTTTTTCTTTAAACAAAGTCAACTAAAAAATTCTCAAATTCAACTTCTACATACCACCCTAAGTAGCTGTGTAGGCAGGTGATGTTCTGGGAACTTCTGTACTTCTGATGCCTTCTCAGGGAAACAGAAGGCACAGCTCAGAAGGGAACCTGGCACAGCAGGTTTAGCCAGCTAGGAGCAGCATGGTGAGAGGCTGGTGCCTAGTCATCTCAGATCTTCTGTAGATACAGCACATGGCAAAGTGTAATGGGCTCCCAGGGGTCAACAGACTATGGTCGTGGCCTGTAAAAGAGGAACACAGGTTCTTGCCCAGAAGAAACTTAATTCCAGCTGCCCATCACGAGAGGGCTTGCTGAAAGTGAGAAGGGATCATCAGCGTGTGATGTGAGACCAGCAAATAAGAAATGAAATATCGCCATTGTAAAGTGTTTAATCACTGCTCACATTTTGTGTTTACCTTTATGTTAATCATTAAAGAGCCCGTTGAGCTGCACTGAGTCAAGCCTCTGGGCTGGCTCATGGACTCATGGCACGCAGAGCAGCAGAACTTGGCAGGAGCTCTGGAAGAAGCTTGTCACCTTCCAAAGTGTGTGAGGGTATTTCTCAGTTATTTTCTCAGATGCCTCGTGGCCCAGCAGCAGCATCAAGACTAAACTTTGCAGCCTCAGGGCTGAACCACTGGTTCTAACTTACCTTTATCTCAGAAATCTCTTGAGAGAATTCTCCCTGAGATTGAGGACTGTCCACATAGTCTTTCCATGTAGGAGCTCCACTGTCTAGTAGTTCTGTATCATGCCTGTAGTTTTCAGAGGTGCAGCAGTTTTTCTTTTCTGCTGTATCCATGGTTCACATAGGATTTCTCATGTGATTGCTGTTCTCTGGTCCCCCAAGAGAAGGGAACAGGTGTTGTAGTTTGGCTCTGATTGGCCAATGTGTAATATTGACACTTGATGAAACCAATGAAAAGCATGGGTACGCTTTTGTGAATACACATTTTAAGTGAGAAGCTGGGAAAGTTTTCTCTTCTGGTTTCTGGTTCGAGAAGAGGTAAGAGGTGCTGCCCGGCCCGCTCTGCCGCAGCCCTCGTGGCCGGGCTGGGCGGGCGGGGGAGGGGAGGCCGCGGGCCCCAGCCAGGGCTGGATGGCTTCTGACCTCTGGCTGGTGGAATCCGAGCTGCCCNGCCAGAGTGAGGACACGTAAAGAGACCACATGAAAATATCAAAGTCAGTGAAGGAAGTGATGTCCTAGATGGAAGGAAGATAAGGAGTTGTTTTATTTTCCAGATTAAAATCTCTTGTAAGCTATGGTGATGGACTATAATATATTGAGACATTTCCTTTAAAACGTAGAGAAGTATGAAAAGATTACTTTTACTAATACAATGGGGAGATGAAAAGTTCAAATTGTAAACCTGAGCAAAGGAATGCAGTGTTGAGTGAGCCAATGTTGAAATGGCTGTAATTGCTGAGAAGTTTGAACAGAGAAATGAAGTGATAAAGACTCTGCCTCGAGAAGAAGAAGAGAATCTCTCTTCCCTTGCAATGAAGATAATCTTAAAGATAGATAAAGAGAACCTTTGTTTTTGTACAGTTTGTCTTTAAAAATAAACCCCATACATGGATTTTGGTCCAGAGGCACAGATACGAAAGGGCTGTGAACATGGGAAGAGCTTCACGACGCGCAGTTGTTATTCGTGGAGAGTTTGTTTTGGTTTTTTTCCATAGCAAATAAGAGATGCTCCAATCCCTAAAAGAATTGAAGAAAGACTATTCTAGAATTGGGAAAACTGACTGAAAATTCTGAATGTGATTTCTGTATGTTGTCAGTGGGAATGAAAAAAAATTTGGGGAGGGAGGAAGAGTGTTTTAAAGGTTTCATTCTGATTCTTTTTTTCTTCATTTTTTTTCCATTTTAGTGTTAGTTAATATAGTCTATTCTTTTCAAGCTTAAGCCTGCTTTGCTCTTGATTAAAGAATTTCAAATTGGCAATCTAAAACCACAACGCAAATTGATATTTCTGTCTGGTTTCAGACTGAAACCACAACAACAGGCAACTTGAATCCATATCATCTCATTGTGAACAACTTCATGATACAATCCTCTTTCTGTGGGGAAGGTAGAGGAAAAGCAGCCTCTTCTCACACAGTGCTCATGACTGTGCAGGACTTCCCTTGGCAAGGCTCTCGATGGACTGTGGCAGCCACAAGCATTAGAGCAGGAACAGAGAAATGCCTCAGGGGCCAGCTATGACACCTGGCAGAGCCTTGCAGAGGGCAGTTTGCGGCAGGTCAGACTGAGGGGGGATGCCATCCCCTCATCCTGCTGCGTGGGCAGATCCCTGCTGTGTCTGCTGGCTGCTGCTGGGGTCTGTGGCACCCCCAGAAACCCAAAGTGGGGCACACCTGGGATATCTGCAATCCCTCTGTCCTGCCGTGGGTTGTGTGGCTGGGCACAGCTCCTGCTCCCCCATGGCTCTAGTGGAGCTGGGCCAGTCTATTGGAGTGCATAAAATAAAAGCTTCTCTGAGTCCCTCAGAGAGAGAAAAGAATGCAGTTATTGAATTAAAGCCTTTAGAAAAATTAAAATATATTAAGCCACACAGACATGAAGTAGAAGTGTAAGTTTTAGTTTTAAGTAAGAAGGAGTATACTTTAAGTGCCCTAAGAAAGTAAAGAGCCCTAAAGCCTAGCTTAAAGTTCAGTAACTTAGCTCTAGACATAATGAAAACATAGCAGAACATTGCTTGCATTTCTAGATAAAACAGACAGAACCATTCATGTGAAGAGATAGAACTATATGTGTAAATTGTGAGTAAGGACTGACACTACTTTTGTACTTTAGAATTGAGCTCTGATAGGTGTAGGAAGAATGTTTTAGAATTGTGTGTTTAGCTGATTGGATGGCTTATGAATAAAATCCCCTGTATTGGGGTGAGAAGAAGAAAGGTGTGGGAGCTGCTGCTGCTGCTGCTGCTGCTCAGGACTCTATGCCAGAAATATTTATCATAGACTTTAATACTCTGGACCCTTTGCTTTCAAGACTGATGTATTCATGCAATAAACAACTTTACAGCAACCAACTGCTCTTTGAAGACCCAGACCCACCTCAACACCAGTCTGTCCTGGGGGTGGCTGAACATGCTGCTGCCCCCAACAGAACCTAGCCTGGCCCGAGCACCTTGCCTACCATTACTCCATCACTGCTGGCTGTCTAAAATAGCAACACTCATTTATGTTATTAACTCTAATTGGTCATAAGGCCCTCAGGAGGGCAGGCTGTGCTACCAGGGAATGGTACAGGTGCCCTGACAGCTAAAGCACCAGCTCTGTGTTCTGTCCCAGTGGGGCTGCAATCTGCTATCCTTTCAGTGCCCTGGGTCAGAATACAAAACAACAATAAATTAATTCCTGCATGCCTTATGGGAATATCTTCCCTGGAGGATTTGCTGCTGCTCATGGGCTGGTGGATTTTACCAACCCTGAAGAGACAACAAGCCCCAGAAACATCCCCTGGAGTGCCCGCAGAGCTGCCAAGGACTGCCTGGTCTGAGCCTGGTATTGTTATCTGATTGTTCTTTTATCTGAGTTACAGAGCACAGAAGAGTTGTTTTGGGGATTTTCTGGGGACATGGAAAATGTATATGTTTTGACTGATGCTTCTTTTAGAAAGGTGTGATAGACTTACTGTGGGAAAATAGATTCCTTGCGCAGTAATTTTGCAGTTCACTCCAATATGATTTTTTTGTTTGCATCATATACGATTCTGACACAGATGCATGGTGTGGTTTTAAACACCTTATTCCTCAGCCTTTTACACTTCTGTCCTATATTATCAGGAGAAAAGAAATGCTCTTGTATATTTTCACTATGATAAAGCTTTTAGTCCACTGTTTCCTTTCTACTTTCCTAATGTAATGTTCAAGTGCTTTTTTAAAAAAAAAAAATATTAACGAATTACTTTGTTAGGTTTGATGTGACCTTGTTATTTTCACAAATACCCACCCCAACAATTTGTAATAAGTATCTGCAGTCTAAAATCTAAGATACCTGGAGGCTATGTCTCTATAAATAGCAACCTTTCCATGGTACCTTCTAGACTTTCTCAGCCGCTTGAAGACTTTGGTTACAGTAGCCAATATTTTTGTCATCTTTCCCTCTGCAGATTCTCAGAGCTGTCCCGCACTTTGCCTCTGGGAAACAGAGGAGAACAAGTGTGTGATGGAAATTAACAGCTGATAAACCTAATGTCATGAAAACATTGGCCCTTCTCCTAGTGTTTTATTTAAAAATAAATAAAACCTTTGCTTATATTGAATTCTCATGTGGAAAACCTCATAGCCCCAGTGGGACAGTGTGTGGATCCAGGCACTACTGCTGCAGGGAGGGTGCTGGGGTCTGCCAAATGAGACAGCACCAATCCCAAGGAGGCGATCTCTATCCACACCTGATACAGCTCTGGGGAACTCAGAGAAATTCAGCAAGACTCTCCTAAAGCAAGGAAGAGCATGATAATCTGACTGATTTTGTCCTTTGACAGGTTATCACTGAAAGTAACTGACCCAGGGGAAGAAACTGAAAAATATTCTTAACAAGGCAAACCAGTAAGTTTGCCAAATACCATGAGTGATTCCAGGTCCAGAGTAGGTCTCAGCTCAAGCCATGGAGAGCTGTTCTGTTGTGTTCAGAGCACTGCAGGTCCCCAGCTGGGTTGGCGTGGGCTGGTCCTGCAGTGGTCACAGGGATGTCAGTAGCCCAGCTATGACCCTGTGAGAGAGATGTCAGCAGCCCAAATGTGATCCTGTGAGATCACGATTGTTTCCACAGTTGCCTGTTCTGATAAAAGCTGCCCAGCTGACTGCCCACAGGCACACCTTGGTCTCAGCCTGCACTACTGAGTGGTTTATCAGTTTGCCTCTTCCGAATTACCTCTCTGGGAGAAATTTTGGATTCAGGCCCACAGGTGATGTGATGCCACTAGTGCAAGTGGGGCAGGTCAGGGACGCTAAGGTCCCCGTGATGTGTGTGGGACCTCTCCACTAGCCCTGGTGCACAGGGTCAGTGTCAGCTACCTTTGAGCTGTGCTGGCAGTAATAGCAAAAAAATAGTTCAAACCTAGTACAGGCAGTAATATACATCTAAACATACATCTCATTTTACACTTTCAGTTTTACACTCATTGACGAATACAACAGCCTTCAGGTTGTTAAACAATCTGAAGTTAAATCCAGATTTCTGAAAATATTTTCCTAATAAAAGAATACCAAAGGGCTAGGGTTGCACCAACTTGTTTTGATGTAAGAAGCAGAATTAATCTTTTACTAAGGATTCCAAAGCTTAAAAAATGCACTTAAAATTTATTGCCATATTTAATCCTAACTTTCAAGGTGATATCATGACTCACACCTGCTTGTATTGTCTAGCATTATTCCCAGAAAGACTAATCAATTAATTTGATGCAAAAGAAGAATTGCAGCCCTCTCAGGAGACAGTTTGTTTACTAAACAATCAGCCATATGCAAATTCCTGATTTACCATGCCATGTTTAATGGCTTCTTGAGGGAGTAACAGTTTGTTTATGTTTTCACACAATTACTTCAGCTGAGAAGTTGCTTTTAGGGAAGAGGTGGAACTTGGAAGTGGTTGAACTTTATTGTCCAATGCACTGAAGGAAGAGTCTTTCTGTGTAAACCAAATGGAGCTGGCTTCTGCATTCACTTTTAGGATAAAAAGCCGTGGCAACCCCTTTTTCACACTGTTTCCAAGAAGCAGTTTGCAGTGCAGACACTGTATAAAGCCAGTGAAAGGAATTGCAGCTGGGAAGCTGCACTTGGTGTGCACAGGGAGTGAACTGGCTGGTGCAAACCAAATGTGCAAAAAATGACACAAGTGAAAGATGGAGGGCTCAGCACAGTTTGGGGGGTTGCTTCCACACCCAGTTTAAGGGGAGGACTAAGTGATTAGCAAGTGTTGAAGAACATATGGATATAGGTTGTGGGTGCTGGGAACAGGGGTCCTGCAGACCCCTGTGTGCAGACAAAGCCTGGAAAGTCCAGCCTCTTAGCAGAGCAAAGAGATATGCAGGGGAGGTGTCAGGTCATTAGACATTTTAAAATTTCTTTCCCCCCCCAACTTTAGATTTCTGTACAATTAATTTAAAATTAAGTTTCATGTGAAAAGACAGCTCATGGGATAAAAATGGCCAAGGACTAATTCCCTGTAAGAGTATGGGACTATGCAGCAGAATAACAGCTCATTTAGAATTAACAGATTCAAAACTTGATGCATTATTCACTTGTTTTTATTTGTAATTCATGGTGTTACAAACCACTGTGTGGTTCTGATTTAGGTCATCGCACAAATGTTTGATTGTAGTTTTCAGCCTCCTAGAGAAAGGCAACATTAGTGTTTTCCCATGTGGAGGCGTGGCACTGAGTGCTGATGAGGTAACAGAACTACCCAAAATCTCCTGAGGGGAAAGAGACCCACAGGGATCATCCAGTGTAGCCCCTGTCCCTGCACAGACACCCCAACAATCCCACCCTGTGCATCCCTGGAGCGTTGTCCTGGAGCTCCTGGAGCTCTGGCAGCCTCGGGGCTGTGCCCATTCCCTGGGCAGCCCGGGCAGTGCTCAGCACCCTCGGGGAGAAGAACCTTTCCTGATGTCCAGCCTGAGCCTCCCTGGCCCAGCTCCAGCTCCAGCTCCAGCTCCAGCTCCAGCTCCAGCTCCAGCTCCAGCTCCAGCTGTTCCCTGGGTCCTGTCCCTGTCACAGGGAGCAGGGATTGAAGCTGCCCCTCTGCTGTCCCTTGGGAGGAGCTGGAGCCTCCTGACCTCAGTCTCCTCTTCTCCAGCTGAACGAACCAAGTATTCTCAGCCTCCACTCCTATGGCCCCTCCAGACCCTTCACCATCTCTGTGTCCTTCCTTTGGACACTCTCTAATAGCTTTCTATCTTATATTGCAGTGCCCCAAACTGCACACAGTAATACTTGTCCTAAGTGCTGATGTTCATTTTGGAGAAATAATTTGAGTTAACTATACTTAAAGCGTTACCCTGCCTAGTTTAGGAAACATGACTAGAATTGTTTTTTAAAAGCCTCTGTGTCCTTTCACAGTAAGCCTTTACTCAAATAGCTGCTAGAATATTTAAATTCTGAAAATCAGCCTGTGATTTTTTTCACTGCAGCATCCCTTTCATTGCTTTGCATGACTATACGTACTATTAAAAATTTGTAGTTCTGATGCTCTCCTCTAATTAACTTTTAATTGTCTCCTAGTCATTAGTACTTCAAATATATTTATTCTCCCAACAAGATCCACCTTTTGGGGACATCTTGGTACTGACAATTATATTTACATGTATATACAATGAACACTACATGTGTTCATTAAATAATGATATAATATTATATGTTCTTCACATACATATAAAATATATACTCCATGTACAACATATGTGTGTCCATTTGTGGAACTAACTACAGAAATCTTGTATAGTGAGAGGTATTTTAACTGTAAAGGAAAAGTAAAAGCAATCCTGCTGCATAATCTAGTAACAACAGCCAAATAAGTCAACTTTTATTTCCAGTCTTCTTTCTTTGTATGCCTGGAAACATATTTTGCATAACTTCTAAAATGCAGGACATTTACAACAATTGTCATTAATCTCAAATTAAGTTGAGATTGATTAAATTTCTCAATTGAAATTGCTAAGAAGTGCAATTTCAGTGTCTGAACTTAATATTACAGCATCACAAGTTTCCTATGCTATTAATTTCATAATATTCTCTACCCCACCAACACGGGCAATATAGATACATGGATACCATCTTGAAGTCTGTTAAATTTATTGGTGGAAAGGGAATTCAGTAGGCCTGGAAAACAACTTTAAAAATACCTATTTTTTTCAATAAATTAAGAAAATAGACACTCTATAAAGAGTGAAATAATTTCTTTTTTTTTTTGACTCACAAAATTTTAAACTTTTTTGATTAAAATTACTAAATTTTCTGAAATTTACTGTATGACATAATACCAACAGACAGGATGCATATAGAAATAAAGCTCAGTCCAGGCTGAGAACCTTGATATGATGCATTTTTAACTGATGCTGATGGCTTCCCACATCCATCCCCCACATTCATGATGGCTGACGTACTGTCACAAAAAAAAGAGCTGCAGATGAAAGATTAAAAGTAAACTGGTGAGATCCAATAACAAAAAGTCTGGCTGTCCTCAGCTGTGGGGAATCAAATGAGTGTTATTCCAACTTGCATTAGGAAAATGCAAGAACTATCTTAAGAGATTCCATAAGATTTTTTCATAGATTCTTTGGGAGAAATTGAGATGGCTACAAAATATCCAGAAGAGTTGCGGGTCACCCTGCAGATAACAGCAGTGTCCTTTGCTCTCCAGGTCATTGCTGAGCTGCAGCATCTCCTTGAGGACACGGTGGTTGTGACAGTCAGTGCTGGGGGTCCCTCACTCCGAGGACCCTCCTGTGCCCAGTGCCAATGCTGGGATCCCTCACGCCAGGGACCTTTGTCTCCGTTTCATCTTATTTGTCCCAGCAGGAATGAAACCAGAAACCAGATCTCTTCTCATACTAAACTGAACTGGAAACTAATGTTAATCACTCACCTGATTGCCAGTTTCTGCAGTGTTTCTCTGGAGAGCTGCTCCTCTTGCATGAGCTGGGGGGAGGAGGGAGGTGGGGGCAGAACACAAGGTGTTCAAGATATATTTTATATATTATATATGATATCATATATACCCCATGATATATGAACATGTTAAATGGGCTCCTGAGTGAGTCCTTTAGATAAATTGTAGCCGGCTGAATTCTGCTAATGGTATGCTTTTGTCTAAGTTTGCTTAATATGAGTAACTAAAACTGAACTAAAGCCTTAGACTGAAGTTATCTTAAATCTCATCTTAATCTGAGCTTGTCTTGAGCTCTTGCTTAGTTATGTAAAAGGCAGCCCTGGGGCCAGTGGAAGCTGGGAGATACGGAAGCCACAACTTGAAGTCACCTACTGTGACACAGAGGAAGAACCCAGTAAGGTGCTAGAAGACCCCAGATCAAAAATCACCTTTGGACAAAGAGGTGTGTGCAGGGCGTGTGAGGAGTGGATGAAGGTCAGGTGCATGGACTGTCAGGGTATAAAGGGCTAGGGATTCCTTTGTTTGGGGTGTCTCCCTGGAGGTACACATCTCCAACTGTTTTTCCACTGTACTGATGTGTTAAGGTTTAGCTTTCATATTTTCCATATTCTGCATTGGTGTGTGACTCTGAGCTCCATGTAAAGTGTGAGCAAGTTCTCTTCACAGGGTAATTAGACAAAACAATCCATTTCCAGCCTGAGAACCAAAGACCTAAAAAGTGCAAACAGCAGAGAACTGAGGAGAGCAATCTGGGAGGGTGGGACTTCATAACCTGAAGATGTAATTGGACAATTAACCCCAATATGTAGATGGACCAGAACTGATAAAAGTGGGAAAACTCCTGAGCCGGGGTCCCTCTCGGGAGCAGCCCCGGCCGGGCTCCTGCACTGCCCAAGGTGTGTCCTGCGAAGGCTTTTAATAAATCCCTGCTTTATTCCTTTAACCCCACCCAACCTCAGTTCCAGGGAGTCTCTTTAGACATCAGTACCAGTCAAATAAATTGAACTTAAAGCTCAATACCCTGCTGCAGAATACCCAGGGCAGAGAGATTTTTGTACCAGTGACCTCACCTGCACCCCCAAGAAGACCAGCTGAAGGTCCATCTCTCTGGGCACCCTTTGGGGCTTCCTCGTAGCAGCACACTCAGACAGGGTGCTTGGAGAGCTCCCAACAGCTCCCTGTGAGCACATGTGATTGCACATGGTTCAGCAGTGGAGAGCTAGGCATTAATATCTACCTTGAATACACCTTGTCCCCAGGTCCCAGGCAAAGTAATCAGGTGTTTAGATCGCACCTTTAAACATTCTGCTACCTGAAGTATTCTATGTATGCTACCCGAAGAATAGTGGAAAGTATTCCTATTTACCAATTACTTTAAACAGGCACTTCAGAGAGTGTCTATAGCTTAAGGGATGCCTGCTTTCATTTGTGAAGGAAATAATGGTGTTTTTCTCCAGGATGCATTTTATCTTGCCAGTAAACTTCACCGCATCAGCAGCCTGCTCTTACCCCAAGCTGTGAACAACGCTGCACAGCTTGTGACATGTGATGCTCATGCAGATCGTTTGGTACAGTCTGAGAAACTTAAAATGCAGTTCAAAAGGAACTAGAAGAGATTCTTTTAATGAAAATTTCTAGTGTTTTTACTCTGGACGGAGCAGCCCCTGCACCTGGAACAGGCCGACCAGTGCCCCTGGCCACCATGTGCCTGGAGCCGGTGTCTGCTGCTGCCAGAGTGGATTTAACTCCACTGGTAGAGCAGATTCATTGGATTCAACTAAAAGCACTTCAGTAATAAAACAGGAAAACCGACAGGACTGTCTTTGGAAACAGGTCTCCCCTGCAGGTACTGCTCGACCTTACTAACCAGAATCTCTGCAAAGCTGTTTGCTTCCTCTGCCAGGGAAGGTTTTATCACAGATGTTGAGGTAGTCTAAACAGCAGCTACTTTGAAAGCTGAAATATATTTATGATTCATGAGGTACAGAAGTCCACGGAGATCCCAAACATGGCTAGATTTATTTTTACTGCTAAGATCTATTTAGGCTTCAGGTTGTTTGTTACAGACTTGCAATTCTGAATATTTTGATTAGTGCTTGAAGTCTTATTACTTGGTTTGTAACATTACTGCCTGCAGGAACAATGACAGTGCTTTGGAAAACTCATGTTTATAGAGCTTTTAAAATATACAGTCTGCCTCAGAGAGGATTAAAGTGGTGCTTCATCCCTTATCCAGGAATTGACAAAAATGTAGCAGAATATATTTCAGCAGAAGAAATAGTAGAAGAAGCAAATATTATAAACTCCAAAGCCAAATACTGTGATTTCTTGTTCTCAGGTACTTATGAAGTTTCCAGACAGATGTGTGGGCCAGGCTTTCCCATGACACTATCAGTTTGAATGACTCATTTCTGGCTGTTTTAAAGGACTATACGGATGGGTAGTGAAGGTGGCTGTGGAAGTTACACATATGGAACACCACTGTGGGAAGAGAAAGTATTTTGGATTGGTTTGTTGATGGAAAGAACTGCAAATAGAGGCTGAAACCATTGAGAAATATATTTTGGTGGAGCACACAGAAGGGATGTGGAGATGTGTGAGACACAGAGGCAGGGACCACTCGGCCGTGCGAGGGGTTGGAGATACCAGTTTGTGCTTGCCCTCACAGAAGGGGAAGTCATACACCTGAGCTGCTACATGCTCCGAGAGGCAGCTTGTTTTCCTTTTACACAAAAGACATTAAAACAAAGACTCACCTCTACTTTAATTTTCCTCCTGTCTCTGTATGGCTGGTAGGTAAAGAGAGAGAGGGAGAAATTGAGGGAGAGCCTGCACTGCTAGCAAAGAGGCAGTCATTTCAAGCTGCTGAGTTTATGTTACCTGGGTGTCTGGTTTTTATTTTCCAAGTACCAGACCTTTAAGGGCATAATTGAACTCCCCTCCTACTCCAAGCCGAGCCATAGGGAGAGGCTGGGGGCGGATGCTCCGGAAGAAGTGGAAGAAGTGAGAAGCATTTGCTGAGTAAAGGCAAGTCAGCCCTTTGCTGCACAGGTGAGGATTTAACCCTGCTGATGCTGTGGATGGTGCCAGGGAAGGAAGCTGCCAAGCACAAACATCCTGACTTCTGCTTGCAAAGTGCTGATAGGGTGCACTAGGCTTTTCTTCAGCAACAGCTTATTCAAGTGAGACCTTAAATTATAATTAGACGTAGGATGCACTTGTCCTGTGCAAATATGATAATTGGTTCATAAATGTATAATGCTGTTAATTAGCGTATGATCTCTTGTAACACAGGAATGTGTGTTGCTGTCTCCTGAACTCCTTGAGGACAGGATAATGAATGACAATTCAGTGCTCCTACAGTACTTGGATAGGAAAGAGCATCACTCAGTTCAGGCTGCTCAGAAACTTTGAGCAAAGTAAGGACAAAAAGAGAAGTCCTTGCAAGGCCATATCTTTCTTGCTGAAAAGCAAATAATCACCTGGTAAGAAGACAGAAATATTTTTCTGTTCACAGAGGGAAAAAAGTCTTTTTACTCTTTGCATTGCTCTGTCATATCCAGTGATCTGTGGTCATACGACTATGACTGAGGAACGTTCCTGTTTGTATCCTAGCACGAAAGCAGTTGCATGAACCCAACAGTTGAAAAAAGCTGCAAGAAAGGTGGATAACCACACATGCATGACCGTGTGTAATATCAGCTCATAATAACACACACATAATATCAACTCATAATAGCACACACATGCATGACCATGTGTGATATCAGCTCTAGTCGCAGGAATATAGAAAGTCACATTAGAAGCATAAATATATGGGTTCCAAGAACAGATGGTTCCATCCAGAGGACTTGTAACACTCAGTATGGGGTGTCATTTGTTACTCAGGTAGCTGTTCACTTTGTTTCTCCTCAAGGTTTGTTTGAACAGTTGTTTTCACTTGGAAGATATGCTCAGAAGCAGCTGCAAACAGTTGGAGACTTAGCTTTTGTTCTGCATCCATATTGTGCTGGAGATATAGGGGCTTTCACTCTGCTTGTCTCTATGACATCAGTTTTGAAGTGGGTGTCATCTATTCTTTTCTGGTCTGAACAGATATAGAAAAGGCAGCTTATCTCTCTCTGACTCAAATTTTGCTTCACCTTTAACAATTTTTGATGCTACCATATATATTGATGGAAAGAATAGAGAACCCAACTTGATTTCAAAGGAATCAAACCCAGGGCACATCCCCTCTCGGTATGTCTTGGGTTACATCAAAGCATCTTTGGCTCAGAGATGTGTTTGCATGGCAGAGCTGCCATCAGCCCCTCTGCCAGCCTTGCAGGCTTTGGCTTTCCAGCCTCATAGAAGGATTATTCCTATAACCCATTCACACCCAAGACAGTTAAAATGCATATTGTTCTCATGGTTTCACAAACCATGGCAAAACAACCTAAGCCCCACTAGAAGGAAAGAAGATGGGGACATTGGGGGAGAAAGGAAGCAATGAACTGCCTATCCAGGAAAAAAAGAGGCTGGAGGCAATGGTGGTAATTCCCAGAGGGTGCTGAGTCCCCCTCCTCAAGGTCTCTGTGGTGCAGCAAGGACAACAACCATGGGGACTTGGGAGTGGAGGTGTGTGGAGGTTATGGAATAGTGGTCAGTGGCTGAGCAGGGAACTCTCTGTTTGAATCCTCCCACAGATGCTGCTTCACAGGAATACGGAATCCCACAATAGGTCAGGCTGGAATGGACTACAGTGGCTCATCTGGTCTGACCTCTCCACTCTACCAGGATCATCGCAGAGCACATGACACAGGAGTGTGTCCAGGTTTTTCTGGAATATCTCCAGTGAGGGAGGCTCTACACCCTCTCTGGGCAAGCTGTTCCACTGCTTGGTCACTGCACAGGAAAGTTGTTTTTCCTTAAGTTCAGGTGGGACTTTCTGGGTATCAGTTTCTGCCCATTACCTCTTGTCTTACTGCTGTGCACCATGAAGAAGAGCCTGGCGCCAAATTAAACCAGAACACCTGGGACTTTTCTGTAGGGATAGGAGGATGTGCACAGCCTCTGTCTGTTTCTCTGCTCATGGGTTAAGGTCAGAAAAGAGACAATACAAATCACTTTTCCCACAATTTGTTTTAAATTTGCTCTATTACCTCAGGAGTCATTGCAAAAAAAATGTTGTGCTGCTCTTAATCTGCACTCTGATGGCTGGTATTTGTCCGCTTTACGGTTTTCATTTCATTTGTTGCCTCCATTTGTATAAAGAGAACAATTGTCTGAGAATGGATAATAAACCATCCAGCTAAAACAAGTACTTGGTTTAGGGAGAGGTTTCCTATTGCAGGACAACTGGATTTCTGAGAAGACATAAAAACGTGGCTTCTGGAGAGCATCATATAAGATGAAAGTAAAAGCAAGAGGAGTTGCTGAAACAATCCCAGACAGACTAAAGTTGACATGGTTGAGACGTGGTTGATGTCTACTCCAGGAATTTACAGTGTGGAGAACAGAGCAGAGTACATTTCTCAGAGTCCAAGGGCAGGGAAGAAACAGACAAAAATAGACTGAGTGGGTTTTGTATTTTTTTGTTTGTTATATGGGTTACAATGCATTTATGCACCCCCAACCAATCTGCCACATATGACATCCCAACTGAGCAAACACTGTTGGTTTTTAAAGAGAAAAGTGCAGGAAAACATTTGCAAAGATCTGCCTCTGGTTCTCTTGGCAGGGAAATCAGAAAGAGGGAAAAAAATAGAAAGCTAAGCAGAAGCCTGATTCCCCAAGCATTGATTTAATAACATCCTTCTGGTGCTATTCCTAGCCTGACTAGGTTCGTTTATCTCACTGACCAGTGTGCTCAGCATCCTTCCTCACAACAGCTTTAGTGCCTTCAGGACTTTCATATAAATCTTTTTTTTATCAGGGAGGCAGGTTAAAATGATTACACATAAAAATGTGTAGTTTTAAGATAGACTCAGACTTGTTCTTTATTGCTCTGGAAACTATTTCCCTGAAAAAAATCCCCAACTCAAAGCTGAGATCTGGTGGCAAACTCAGGCTTTTGCTGCTTGGACAAATCCAGGAGGGGCAGCAGGACACATCCATACAGAAAACGACAGCCCATCATCACCTGTTCCCCATTCCACTGTGGGCAGTGGCTGGGTGGGCTGAGCTGAGCTCCCCACAGGGGTAAGCTCCCCACAAGAGATCCAGCTTTGGGGCCTCCTGAGAGCTCATGCCATCATGACTTGGGAGCCCTGGCTTGGCTGGCACCACCCGTGGGCAGAGTGCCAAGAGGACACAAGCAAGCAACTTCATCTCCTCCACATCCCACCCCTCATCTTCCCCCAGCCACAGCAGCACTTGCTCAGCCACTTTTCAGTGTTTGCAGAAATGTCAAGGCATGAGGGAAAGCCTCTCTCACTAATGCAGGGGACCCTTTTATTAATAAGAGAAGGAGAATCTAGCCTTTATGACTCCAGAGAAATAGTGCTCCAGAGAAATTACTGGTAAGATTTCAGCTGTCACCATGGCCCTCTTCTGGAAAGATTTATCTATGGATCTGAGAGAGAGAGGAATTTTTCAGTGCTTTAATTCACTCCCTTATGATTTCTTGTATATGTACGAACACTTGTGCAGTGGCCATGATTTTTAGACCTGCAGTCAGAGAATAAAAAATATCCAACTGTGGTAGATCCAGTGAAAAATNAAAAAAAGAAAAAAAAAAGGCCATTTCCATACCTAACATTCCTACTGTGTTCCTTACTAGGATTTTTTATGATTGCCCCGTTAGAATTAGGGAGCTTATTTTCCTTTAGGAACCTGCAGAGCTGGCAGCGGTGAAGTCAGTTGTGGTACAGCATGTTTGAAACATACCTCTTTTTAACAATTTTGAACTACTAAGAAGAAGGTAATAATATAGAAATTATTAAGTAGAAACCTTCAATTTTTGTTTTTCTTTTTCTTTTGTGTCAGTCTTGATGTCTCAGCAGCAGTTTTTATCTCTGAAAGCCAAAGAACCCTGGAACTCATATCTGCCTTTGGTTGAGTACAAACTCTCTGCAAATCCATCTGGATCTCTGTTTATTCATTTGACCTAAAAGCATGTTCTGCTGTGCTTTCATAGAAATATTCTCTGTTCCTTTCCTCATTTTACATCAATGCCCTTATTGATGCTTTTCTATATAAAAATTGCAATAAAATCTCAAACAATGCAATTTTATTTTGTGTGTTTTCCTTTATCTTAATTTCACTGAGTAAGTTCTCAGCTCTTTATTGATGCTCAAACTTGGCTGTCAGGTTTCAGTCAGGTAATTTTCTTTCTGTAGCTTTGCAATGTAAGAATCTCTCTTCCATTAAAGACAAATGGTTTAGGGAAAACTTGGTTCAAAGAAATAAAACAGAGAGAATTCTGTGGGAAGTTCAGAGAGTTACAAGCTTCAGAGATAAACTTCTGAGCAACCTTTACTACATATCTGATATTTCATATCTTCTTAGCAAGCCATTTATTTATAGAGGGAAAATATCATGGCAGAGATAATTTTTAAAACTAATTCCAGAGAATTAGTTTTAAAATGTTCTGTGATGCCTGAAGTAGACAGCCCAGCTCTGCTGCCATTGTGATCCTGTTCAAAGAGTGTAAAGGGCTGGATGGAAGTCAATGCCTCCTGTACCACCAGCATGAATGATGGCAGTGCTGGCCCAGGGAAATCCATCTGAGGAACATGCACTAACTAGAAGGGTTTGGTTTCTTTAAATAGTTAACACAGTGTTGTGAGTACTGTCCCAGTGTGTGTGAGGGGGGTGCGTGTCTATGTGTCTGTAGAAGTTTTCTCGAGAGCTGCTGCATGGTGATTATGTACAAGGACCATGATCTGGTATTCGAGTTTTTGATCCACTAGTCTTTGAGTGTTGCTTTTTAAATGGCTTTTCACTAATTCCTAAGAATGCCTTTTCAAATTCTGTAAGCTAAAGGAACTGCAAATGCAAGTGTGGAGGTGCTGGCAGAAAACCATGTGCTTGTCTGAAGGGCAATGTGACCTGGATTTAGCTGGTTGCATTGCTTCTTAAATGAGGCACATTGGTGAAACCCACGTTTGTTACATAGTAGTCTGTTGTCAAAAGGTTTTAAATGTTCACCTGTTTCTATTTTTTTTAGCCTAGCTTCACCTCACTTCATCTGTCAGATGCTTTTGACTCATTACCCTCCACGCAAGCAGAGCTAATTCCTGAATCTTGCCAGCCGCAAGTATTTCCCTTCTTGCCCATGTACCTGAAGCCCAGTAACATGCTTCAGGAAGGGGAGTTGAAAAAATTGTCTGGTCAGTAAAAACCCTTTTAGTGCATTATTCATGTCTTAGCTGGAGATAAATGGCCATGTGTGACACAAGCAGTGATATATCATCTGCTGAGTCCTTGCATTTTTATCCCAAGGCTCAGCCATTCTGCAGCACCAAGGTCTCCACCATGCAGGCAGTAATTGGCTGTGACCCAATTTAGGTCCTAAATAACTCCAGAGACTTGCCACTGTGCCATTCCAGACAGTCTCAATGAAAGGTAGTCCTCTCCTGATGCTGACACCATCCCCTTCCCTTCCTTGCGTAGAGGGTTATAAGGATTTCTGCCTGCCGAGGCTGGCTGAGGAGCAGGGGGTGCTTTGCAGCATTTGGCCATTGCAGAAACCAGCCCATGTCTGAGCTCGTGGGGCCCAGGAGGTGATCAGCCCCTTTCCCTCTCTGTCATCATCCAGTCTACCCCAGGTCAAGGGCTGGGGCTGTGGCAGGGAGGAGATGGGTGCCCTGGCACGGTGCCCCATGGAAGCCCCAGAGCTCGGGGGCTGTGTGTCCAGCACAGGCCCTGCACTCCAGCCCAGTGTGCCCTCTCTCCCTCCCTGCTTGGCTCTCCCACCACTGCTCCTGCAGCTGAAACACGCCCTGGCTGTGCTGCCTTGGCCCAGCTCTCAGTGGTTGAGGAGACTCTCGTTTAGAAATAACTTGCGTGTACTTCTGACTCAAGCTCAACCTGCATGAGGTTTTGCACTTACCACGAACTTTTAACAATTATTTTCCTTGGAGTTCAAGTTTTCATTCCCTCATTTTGACCAGATGTTCTGTGCCAGGACACCGAAGTGGAAACTGGTCTGGGCATGTGCCTATCTGGCAGGAAACATCATTTATGGATGGAACCTCAACAAAGCTTCTGTTAATTGCTGGGTTAGAGCAAAACAAGGGAAGAAAGAAATGAATACGGACTGAGAGCTGCCCTGAACAGGAATCGCAGCATCCACAAAATGTGCCAGATATTTAATAATGCATGACAGACTGGACAGAAGTGATAATATCCAGAAAAACCTTAGCTGTTAAGAGAAAAAAGATACAATAATAGCAACACATATTTTTCTAGGTGTAGCCAACTTGTTCCTCTCTGACAGTTTCCACCTTCTCCATCTTTAAAACTTGAGCTCAAGGGTGTTTCCAGGTCTCATTCTTGCATCTTTGGAAACTAGACACCTCCATATAAGCAAGATTCTGCATGACTCAGGAGTTTTGTGAGGTTCCAGAACCAATGAGATTAGGCAGTGCTTTTACTAAGGGGAGAAAATAAAAAGTATTATAAATCTGAACTATTTTTAGGGACTCGTTGTTGAGCATTTTTACTATAGAGTTTCAACTGAGCATCTTATCTTCAGTAGTCCTTGGTCTGCAGATTTTGTAATTTCAAAATAACTTTGATGCTGGGGTTGGAAACAGCTTCACCTAATTTCGTGTCACAGCTTCCAAGAGAAGTGGCCAAAAGCAAAGAAGTGTGTGTCTCCCCACAGAACAGTGCATGTCTTCATCAACATTGGCTTGGGACCAAAGTTTCTGTTTGCTTCTATTTAAAAATAATTTTTTAAAAATCACCTTTTGACCCTAACTGACCTATTTAAGAGGCTATTTACTATGAGGATGAGGAAAATAAAATACAGTGTTTTGATTAATGTAGGTTTTTAAAAATTCTTTGGAAATTGGGTAACAATTTATATTGAAGTCTACAAATTTCTTTACAACTTTAAGTATAAAACACTTCAAAATATCAGTGGTGTTAATGTTATTTTTTATTGTTACTGATGTTTTATAATAATTTAAAAGACATTTTCCTAATGAGCTTATAGTTGTCTTTGATATGTATCACATATTGAGCATTTTGTTGTCACTTATTAAACATCCTTCCATCACTAATCAGTCCTCCATCAACCACTCCACATAGAACTTTCACATGAAGAAAGAAGTATATGAAGCTTTTTAAACACTTTTAAGTCCATGTTGCATGATCTTGGAAAATAAATTAGTAATTTTTGTTCAGAGCTCCAAGCTCTAACAAGGTAATGAGAGGTGGGGGAAAGAACACACATTCAGAAGTAAATGAAAGACTAATTGCAGCTATTTTGCCTTCATTTGATTATGCTTTGGTGGACTAGAGTGAATATTTATGAACATAAAATGTAACTTAGATACCAAATTCTCTTTCAAAAAAATTCAAACAGATTAATTGATTTAAAAATTTGTAACACGTGGTTCAATGTTTAGTTGTATCATCAGTCAGCCACGCGAGGATCAGAGGCAGTGTCAGGGGCAGTTCAGACAAAATTTGCTTTTCTTACAGAAGCCCACAGTTTTGCTGATTCCAATGTTGATTTTTGTTGATTCAAGTGTTGCTTAAATAGGTGTTCAGGAGGGTAATTCCCAAGTAACATACACATTATAGTGGCATTCACTGAGTTTAGGCTGATATGAATCAAATTTCTGATTTTTAGGGTTGCAAAAGACATTTCTCTTTGAATTAGTACCTCATTAAGAACCTTGAGATGTTCAAAGAGGAATATAGTAGCAAAAAACAAGCAAACACAAGAAAGTCAAGCACTCCCTTGGGATATCCCCCCTTCTGCTGTGACCAGTAAGCTCCTGCTATGAAAGCAGGACACATATGAGCTTTCTCAGCAAGACACTCAGCAAAGCGTTCATTGTGATGAGTCTGTGGGAAAGGAATAGTGCAAGATTCAGGACCTGCCTATAAGCATGGACAGTGGCATTTGCTCATAGTCCTGAAGTCCAGAAGTCAATTTTGTGCAGTCACTTCAAAGGAAAGACATGCTGAAGCTAATGTCAGGAGCAGAGAGCATTGCAAGCTGAGCTCAGTGTCACACTTCTTCTCCTAACAGCCTGGGCCTCAAGGCAGGTAGAGCCAGCAGGACCTGATCTTGGCAAAGCTGCTTGTCAATCGCAGCTGTGACCATGGGCTGATGTCCCTCCCAAGCCTCCGCTTTTGCCTTTCCCCTCAAAAATTGTCTTTGTGTGTAGAAAAATGGGTTATCTCAGTCATGATGAGCCATAAACCACCAAGCTTTTGCAGGGACTGGGGTCAGGGAGGCCAAGTAGGAAAGCACAAGTGAAGGTCCTCCTTGGAGCCCTGGGCTTACAGCTGCATGTGCCATTCCACATCTTGGGACAGTTCAGCATTGAATTCTGAGGTCTTGCTGCCATTCCTGCTCACCACTTCAGCGCTCCTTGATGCCACTGGAGAGATTTGGTTTTCCAGTTTTGAGTATGTGTTTGGTGCAAGTGACACTGAAGCAAGATGCTCATTCATTTTTAATATTCATACATAAACACGAGCATATGATCTCGTCTAAAGATTTAGTTAGGGATTTTTAAAACATTTTAATTTGAAATGTTTATGTCTGAAAGGTGAAAGTGTCTAATCTGTGTGTGGTTTATATGGGAAGGAGACACCTAAGCTGATTGGAAACCCTTTAGGCATGTCTGACTCTTGGGCAGTTGACTGCTTTGGGCCATGGGGGAGGCACTGTGCTGGGATCAGACACACTTGTGCTGATCACTGATGAAACATTTCTTCTTACATGCCTGTACCGCTGTGGTGTGGAGTGGGGCTTGCTGACGAGACAGCGGCACCCATGTGCCACGGCTCCGTGCCACAGGACGGCTTGGCACTGAGGCTGAGGGCAGGGGCTCTGCAACAAGCCGGCATTCACGGGGGTGCTGAGGTGGGACCCTGTGAGCGCCACTTTCCCAGGACCCCCAACCCTGCCCTGCTCAGCAAGCACTTCCAGCTGCCCTCTGGCCCTCCTCCAAGTTCTCCTGCCTTACTCCCTTCTCACCCAGCTTGTTCTTTACATTTTAGTGGTTTTTTATATTAAAATTCTGTCTGTGTGAAAGCTCTGGTGGCCTGGGTAGACGCTGCTTTGAGACTGGGTCCTCTTATGGAGATGAAGAAATAAATATCCTTAAAAATCCTGAAGTGAAGGCTTGCATAGAAAGACGTATAGAGTATCAGCAATAAAGTACACAGCATATTGTGATTGTGACATGCATTGCACTGTAAGTAATTTTATTTGGATTCTGAAATGAGGTTTAACAAGAAACTGTGAGTTTATTTATTCCTCAGAGTGACTAACTGCATAAACCAATTGAATGTTAAAGTGTAAATATTGTCTTGATAATAAACAAAGAACACATGTCTAGTCAGAGTGAGCATAGTATCGGTGACTGTGTTTTGCATGTTTTAATGGTTTCACTAATGGACCATTCATTCATGTCTCTTCCAGGAATTTGTTTCAGCATTCCATTTTCCTTCAACGGCATTTGAATCAGTCTTAAAGAGACAGGAAATAAAATAGAGCCATTCCTTCTGCTTTGTCCACAGAGTGAAATTTTCCTCATCCACCCACAGAAAAGTTGATGTTTCCAAACTCCTGCACAGAAAATATATTGGAGTGGTTCTGGAGAGATATTTGAAACATTCTAGTCATCATTTCTATCCTGTTTAGCCCTGCATTATTTGGCTCATTATATTTAGGTGTTACATGTAGACAGCAACAACTGCAATACAACAAAACAGATAGAATAAACCACCAGCAGTGTCCCAATGAGGACTGGGTGTGAGTGGGAGCCTGTCTCACCTGCTGTTCCCTGCTCACACCACACAGGGACACCTCAGACCTGAAACAATTGAGCACCGATGTGACCAAACCCCCCCCAGGCCCCCTGTAGAATGCAGAGAAGGCAAGGGGCTGCCCCAGGACCTTCACCTGCTGAAGTATCCAGACCAAGAGCTGTTCATGAGGAGACCCCCATAACCACGCTTGCATGGGCTGACATCGCTTTGCAGACTGCCCCTCATCTACTGCTGGGCAGGTCTGTCATATTGCTGGTGGTTCCGACAGTGATTTTAACCGAACTAATGAAGCTCTCCGTTATCTTCATGGGAGATGGCCGAGGGTGAGTTGAGTGACGTGAATCCCTTCCCAGACTGTCACAGCAAAGGCCACTGCAGAGAACCTACGTGTCACCTGTGGGCCTTCACAGAAAGTGCAGGAGAGGCAGCAAACCCAGGAGGGATATTTCCCACAATCACCTTACACCAGGACTGATCCAGGGGCTGTGTGTGAGAAACCCAGAGTCTGCATGTTCCTCCTGGCTCTGTCCAGTTCATTGATATTGCCCTCTAAAGCGCATGGTGTGATGGAGGAGGAGAGGCCACAAGGAGTGGCTAATGAAGCTTCAAGAGCAAAGTAAATCAGGACACAGGTGACTCACAGGACCACAGAATTATTTAGATTGGAAAAGCCCTCTAAGATCATTGAGTCTAACCATTCCCAGCACTGCCAAGGTCACCACTAACCCTTGTTCCCAAGTGCCACACTCACACGGCTTTAAAATCCCTCTAGAGACTGGGACACCACCACTGTCCTGGGCAGCCTGTGTCAGGACTGGGCAACTTTTCTTCCATTAAGGAATTTTCCCCAATATCCAACACGAATCTCTTCCAGCACAGCTTGAGTTTAGTTCCTCTTGGATCATCCCTGTTTGTAGTGACAAGAATTTGCACTCCAGACTGACACTGTGGCTGTTTGCCAGAGCTGAGGTGGAACACTGAGACAGCACCTGTAAGGAGAGACTAAAAGAGCTTTCCTGGGGAAAACTGGAATACCTGTGAGCATGGAGGATGTCTGCCTGGAGGCCAGTTGAACCTCTCCTCCAGCCAGAGATACAGAAATGGACAGAATGTCCCTCATGTGGGTGGTGAGAGCACTGCTGGCCAATGAAAGGTGACAGGGAATGAGAGAGACTCTGCACACATTCATCCACATGCTTACTAAACAAAAAGCAACAAAGTGAACAGAGTGATGATCTTCCTGGTAGCTGTTTTAGGACCCTGTGTAAGCTACAGGCTTTACAAAGCAGAAGTGCAATAAGGATTTGTTGCTTTTGTTTGTTTTTTGTTGTTTTTTTTTTTAAATATGTGAACGTCACCTTCCGGGAATTGCATAGCAGCACTCCAGGGCAGGCACACTGAACAAGGTGCTGGTTTACACAGTACAGAAAAAAACCCAGCAGATAAAAAAGGAACTCTTTGTAGTGAAAGTTGTCACTGTGGGAACAGGGATTTTTTCTTCACATAATTCTAACAAGGTGGAATAGCTTTTTGTGAAGCAGTCTGGCTTGTCTCTATCAGCAAAAGTGTCTCTTTTCCAACAGATTGAGTTCCAATAATTCATCTTACCAAACAAGTTTTGACAGGTGAGAAAACAATTTCCAAGTCTGAAACAGGAATTTCTTTAACATTGTTGATTCTCAGAACACTGACCTTTAGAACATTTAAAGGACAGATGTTTAAGTGGCATTTTTGAACAACTGGGTCAGCTTTATCTGTGTGCATTTCAAATATCAGCAAGAGAGTGTAGCTGGTGTGAAACCCGGCAGGAAAAGATAGGGGGATGGCTCCTACAAGTCCAAATAATCTGATGGCATAAAATATTTGTTGGACATTCCCTGTGTTCCTGACCACGTGTAGCCCATTGCTATTTTTGTCCCTGCCTCTGGTGAGTGCTCTCCCATGGCACCACCAGCTAGGCTCAGCTGTGGCTGTCACCACAAGAATAAAAACCATCAACCGGCACAGGTCCTGTTTTGTGCTTAGTATTTGGGTTTTATACCATCTGGATGGTCAGTCACTGGCACATGTTGCCCAGAGAGGTTGTGGGGTCTCCGTCTTTGGAGATAATTCAACAGCTGACTGAACAGAGCCCTGAACAAACTTCTCTGGGTGACCCTCCCATAGCAGTGGGGCTGGAGCAGTGACCTCCAGAGGCCTGTTCCAACCTCCACCATTCTGTGATTTTGATGCTTCATGGATGAGAGGGAAGCAGACCTTGTTGGTGTTAATGAATACAGCTCTCACAAACCAGAAGGGGAAAAGGCCAGCGGGGCCAGTTCAGACCCACGTGGAGGCTGCACTAGAGATGACCCAGCTGGCTGGGATAAATAGGTAACTATGGGAGAACTGGACTGAGCTGGGGGCTAAAGGCTTGCCAGTTCATGCAGCTGTGTGTTCAAATTGTAATGTTCACACCTGCACGTTCCTGGCTGCACACTGGACCAGGCACTTGTGAGCACAGGAAACACCGCGGCTCAATAAAATTAAACCCACAGCTGCCATAGACATGGACATTTACTCAGAGAAAAGGAATGCACCACAGCTGTGGGGGGAGGAGAACAGAAAGTAAAGACTCTGGAATGAAAGCAAACGGCACAAGGAAATTGCTAATGACATCCAAGAGTGGCAAAGGCCTTGACTGTTAACATTGATAAATATTAACCTCTGGCAGTGACTCTGAGGGAAATGATAGATTTGTACCTTAGAAGGCTGCAAAATAAGATCAGAAAACAGCACTTCAGTGGACAAGCTACTGGAATCATGCACATATCAGAAATTAATTTCTCTTGCTGAAGTTACTCAGTATATCACATAAAATGATTTAATGGTCCTCTTTGATCTTAAAACTCATGTTTTTAACAAAATGCAAGAATGAACAGAGAGATATCTCCCTGGGATCTTGCACTATGCATGTCCTCCTCTGATGGTGGAACTCTGCAGAGAACATATGGATGATGGTTCATTGAGTGAGACTATCTTTTATAGGTAATAATATAAATAAATTGCTTTATCAAGGTGCAGACTACATGTTTCACACTCTTTTTGAAACCCTTGGCCAGATTTCAAAATCATATTTCATTTTGCTGAGGTACAGAATTTTTTGTGTGTACCTCTTTCCCATTTCTGGTTTTCTTTTCTTCCCCATGCACACGTAGAAGAAAAGGTTGCTACTATATACTCAGAGTAAAAGCAAACCCAGGTAAATCTACATAGCCCAGACTTGCAGCCAAGTCTGACACCTGTGTGCAAACATCTCCATTCCAGAGCTGGTGCCAGTTTTGCTCATTGTTAATCCTCTAGACAGAATTCTTATGATCCTATGGATTATTAATTTCAGTACATAACAGCTGTCATGACACTTCTGAAATGGGGGTGAATGGGTTTCAACACTTACCAGCACTTCTGTCTTATAGTCATTTTTTTCACTGGTTTTCCCCATCCTCTCTAACACGCACTAGGCACATTAGGATAGCATGCCTGTAACTGCAGTATGTTTTCAGAACACTCTTCCTTGTGTAAGAAAATACAAAAACTCTAATCGGAAGCCTTATGTTAATACACTGAGCTGGCATAAACATGAAAATGCTGATGGAAGAGAAATTCATAGATATTCTCTTGTCAGTCTTCTAGTGCATGTGAGGAGCTGTGAAAAATTGTTCTTCAATGTATTTCTCAGAGAAAAATTTTGTCACAGAGAGGGAATGATTAAAGAACTGGTGAGTTTGAGAGGTGAGTGACCTGTGCACCCTTTTGCCAAAAGGATTATTACTTATTCCTATGAGCAGACAGATCCCTGCCTGCCGACTCAGCTGGAGTGCTCTTGTCACAGTAATGCAGAAAAAAGTGAAAACTAATGCAGGCAGGACTGGCTGTCTGAGGAAAGTTTTGCTTTCAAAGTACACAGACAGACATATATATGGCACTGAAAAAATTTGGATCAAAAGATTATTTATTTAAGCAAAAATATCCAGTTGCACATTTTTCTGCTAGTAGAATTCATACAAGAGACATTCCTGTGGATTTTAGTTTAATTCTAGCTGAAATTGATCTTTCTCATTCAGCTTTCTTACTATTATTTCCTAAGTCTCTACGTCCAAGGGCTTAATTCACATTTTGTTGCCTTGTGCTACTTGTAGCCGTGCAGAAAGCCTGCAGGGCCCATCATTGGATGACATGATGCTTCTCCACAAGAACTCTGAATTCAAAAAAAGCCCAGGAAGTGATGAAGTGCCATGTAAAACACTTCTTTCTAATTCAGAGTTTGTGCTTTAAGAATATGACATAGGAGAACTGTTGGAGGGGGCTGACAGCAGGTCTGTGAGCCAGCTGCAGGGCTTGCCAGAAGGAAGAGAAGAAGACCAGGGTGCTGGCATGGAAACTGAGGAAGCAGAGAAAAAAGGAACACCTGTGAGAAGAAGACAGGACGTTGATCTGTGATGGAGAAGTCCAGTGAATGCTTTCCCACAGCAGTGATTGAACCAGTGAACACATGGGACTGATTTGTTGTAACCAATGAGGGTAGAGCACATTTGGGGGAAAGATGTATAAAAAAGGATACCTGAGCACAATAAAAAGAGAGGGGCCTTCTTGGAGTCTGTCTTGGGTTGCTCTTTGTGTGTGTGTGATTGTCCTGACTGCAACAGAGAGCTGGTGTCATTCCATGGAGTTAATTTTAGCAATACCATCTTCCCATATTCCCATGCAGAAGCAAAGCTGGGAGGAGTGTGCTGGTGGGGAAGGTGAAGGGCTGCTGCTGCTGCTACATGTCACAAGTGCCAGGTCAGCAGCTCCTGAGACACAACTGTGCTTGCTTATTTTAATGGGGAGACAAAAGCAATGTTTTAAAAGAAGGAGGAGTAACAAATACATCTACAATCATCTCTACCTATCAACTGCTGAATACATTAGGTGTAAAAGCATTGCTGGCTCTCGGTCAT
>WAAG01011725.1:16022-28369 GCA_013390105.1 Tichodroma muraria | reverse complement strand
CGTTCCCGATGATGCCCTGGCCCCGGTGAGTCCCCGATTCTGGCGATGCCCCGTTCCCGGTAATGCCCTGGCCCCGGTGATTCCCCGTTCCCGGCGATGTCCCGTTCCCGGTGATGCCCCGGTTCTGGCAATGCCCCGTTCCCATGCCTCGGTTGTGGCGCTGCCCCGTTCCCGGCGCTGCCCCGGTCCCGGCGCTGGCCCGGTCCCGGCGCTGCCCGGTTCCCGGTGCTGCCCGGCCGGGCGGGGGGGGTTATGTAAGCGGCGGCGGTGCGGTGCCGCCGGCAGCTCCGGCACTCGGGGCTGAGGAAGGAGATTCATGAATCTCCCAGTGAATGCTCCGTGTGACATTCGCTCCTCCGAGCCCGCCCGCTCCCACACTTCGATATTCGCTTCCCTCCGGGAAGGGAACCTCACTCAGAGACGGGCCCTCTTCTTTTTTTCTCCTTTATTTTGCAAAATTTGGACGTGGTTGCGACTGTCTGAGGGGCTCAGCTCGCGGAGGATGCGTGGCTGGTGCGGATCTCGGCTCCCTGCCTCCCCCGGCACACAGGCACATATTGTTGGATGCTCTGGAATAGCAGCGGCTGCCGTGAATAGGAGAGGGCTTGTTCGGGAAGAGCGCGGTGGGGGCTGGAGGGAGGAGATGCGGACTGAGCTCCGGGCGGTGGCACACGGGGCTTTGGAGTGAGACTTCGGAGCCGCTGCTTTCTCCTGCCGACTGATTTAGGTTAAGGCCGGGCAGCGAAGGGCTGCTGAGAGCGCGGGGAGCGCTGGGATCTCAGCCGTGTGTGGCTGCTTCGGGAATTTGGGGGTCTTCATTGACGGCTCGAGAATGTGGACAAAAAGAAAAAATATATAAAAAATAAGATCCCAAGCCCGGGGTGTGCCTGCAGCCCCCGAGGAGCCTGCTGGGTGCAGCAGGGCCATTTTGGGAAAGGAGGATTGGAAGGCTGGAGCTTATCCAAAGTGAGCCCCAGCCTGGAAGAGGGAACCCGCTCGGATCTTGTTGCTCTGGGGAAAAAATCGGTTTGCGGGGTTCGAACAAGTTTTTTTTTTTGGTCCTTATTGAAGATTTCCAGAGCCTCGCAGCTCTGCTTCTGAGCGTGGTGCTGCCGGGGAGGTGTCTTGCCGTGTTAACACTTGTTCCTTGTTTCTGTGCTCCTCTGGGAGCGGGCACAGCTCCAGAGCCTCTCCATGAGGAAGGTGGCGAGGGGAAGGAGCAGCCTGGAATCCATCCCTGCTCCCTGTTGATATTCCCAGCCCTGCAGGTGGCTCAGCCCCATCCCTCAGGCTCCGGCTGCTGCTCCAGCTTCTCCCAGCTCCTCCCTGGCTCATCCCACCTGTCCTTGGCACGGCTCTCCCAGGCTGTTTTCCAGCCCTGGATGCTCCCGTGGCTCCGGAGGTGCAGGGAGGTGCTGGCACAGAGCCTGGCACGGCACCGCCCGTGCCCACCCGGAGAGCTGCTCCGACGCCTTTGAACGCAAAATAAATCCCCCGTTTGCCGATTCTGAGTTCATCCAGAACTCCAGATTAACGTGCCGTGCTGTCTGGCTGTGCAGCACCTCCGTAACTTCCCTCTGTTCCGTCGGAATGCTAAAGCTGGGCTGCAAAACCGGGATGCTAACGGGAAACCAGCACGGAACTGGGAGAACTGGGAGCGGGCCAGGCCCAGCTCTGCCCTGTGCCACGTTCCGCTTCCTCAGGGGATGGGGGAGAGCAGAGCTGCTGGAATCCTTGGGAATTCATAAAATTCCTCAGCTCCCCCTGTTTTCCTGGCCAAAGGATCGAGAACGAGCCGGGATCTGCACGGCTGCACTTTTCCTCCCCTTTCAACGCTGCATGACTTGCACTGTTAATAAAGCAGAAAATGTAGGGATTCAGGATGTGATGGTTCTCCTTTCACCCAACTTCCAATTCCCAGAGGAAAAAACGGCTCAGTGAGGAGGCTGACGTGGGCACGGAGAGTTTTCAGCAGCTCAGAGGCTGCTCAGCAAAAAACGGGAATCTTGGGAGAGTGGAGAAGGGATTTTTGGGGCTGTTCCTGAGCTGCCTCAGCTGGGGGGCTCTCCAGGGACTTGGGGTCCCATTTTGTGCCCTGTGGAGTGAGGAAGAGCCCAGGGAATTCCTGCGTGGGAGCCTGGAGGGCCCGAGCGCTTCCAGCACCTCCGGGGTGGGGGCTGGAAAAATCCCGGGAATGGGGGGGACCTCGCTGGAGTGAGGCTCTGGTGGGGTGACAGTCCTGGCAGTGCTGGCTCCAGTGGCACAGGCAACACTTCCTGAGCCAGGGGAGTGGATTCCAAGTGGTCACAGGAATCTGGGAGCAGCTGTGGGATCCACTGGGTGGGACCCTGCTGTGGGATCTACTGGTTGGGATCCTGCTGGGGGATCCACAGGGTGGGATCCACTGGTCGGGACCCCACACTGGGATCCACTGGCTGGGATCCAGCTGTGGGATCCACAGGGTGGGGGTCCTGCTGTGGGATCCACTGTGTGGGACCTCACAGTGGGATCCACTACCTGGGACCCAGCTGTGGGATCCACTGCGTGGGACCTCACAGTGGGATCCACCGGCCGGGATCCAGCTGTGGGACCCACCGGCCGGGATCCAGCTGTGGGATCCACCGTGTGGGACCTCACAGTGGGATCCACCGGGTGGGATCCAGCTGTGGGATCCACCGGCTGTGACCCCGCTGCTCCCATGGGGGGTGCCCCCCCCGAGCTCCTGGCTCACTGGGCTGGGGTTTATCCACGCCTCGCCGAGATTTTGGGAGTTTCCCCCTGGTTTCCGCTGGAATGCGGCAGAGCTGCCCCCGGGTGTTTTCCGTGTGCCCGAGGAAGGCGCGAGGGTGGCCATGACCCCCCCCCGGCACCCCCGCGCTGCCTTGGCCCAGCTCCTGCTGGGAGCAGGGCGCAGCATCCCCTCTGCAGCCCTGGAAAACCTCAGGAGCGCTGGAAATTCCTCCTGGAATCACAAACGGAATGAGTGTTGACCATTCTCAGGAATAGCAGAGCCTTCCCGAGGCTCTGCGCCAAATCCAGGCGTGCAGAATTTTGGGAGGAGCACCCACGGCCTTGGGAACAACGAGGCTTCCAGGCGTTTTCCCACTGGGAACAAGAAGGCTTCCAGGCATTTTCCTATTGGGATCAAGGAGGCTTCCAGGCGTTTTCCCATTGGGAACAATGAGGCTTCCAGGTGTTTTCCTCTTGGGAACCATGAGACTTCCAGACATTTTCCCATTGGGATCAAGGAGGCTTCCAGGCATTTTCCCGTTGGGAGCCGTGGGACTTTCAGGCATTTTCCCATTGGGAACAATGAGGCTTCCAGGTGTTTTCCCATTGGGATCAAGGAGGCTTCCAGGTGTTTTCCCATTGGGATCAAGGAGGCTTCCAGGCATTTTCCTATTGGGAACAATGAGACTTCCAGGTGTTTTCCCATTGCTGAGTCAAAATGCCTGGAATTGAAGGTGTTTAAGTGTTAAATTCCAAGGAAATTGTCCTGGTTGATCCAAGCCCCATCCAACAGCCTCAACCCTCATCGCAGCTGCAGATGAGCTGCAGATTTGGTTTTCCAAAGAACCGAGCTGGAATTGGGCATTCCAAAGCCTGGAGCTGCCCCTTTTTCCTGGGATCCAGCTGGATTGGGGGCTGCTGGAGCTCCTTGGATCCCAGGGGAGGTGGAAGCAGGGGCAGATGGTGTCAGGAAAGCTCTGGGAAAGCTCTGGGAAGGATCTGGGAAGGATCTGGGATAGCTCTGGGAAGGATCTGGGAAGGATCTGGGAAGGATCTGGGAAGGATCTGCTGGGAAAGCTCTGGGAAAGCTCTGGGAGGGCTCTGGAAAAGCTCTGGGAAGGATGTGGGAAAGCTCTGCTGGGAAAGCTCTGGGACGGCTCTGGAAAAGCTCTGGGAAGGATTTGGGAAAGCTCTTCCACCCCTGCGGCCGCCCCTTTGTGATGCTGGGGACAATTCCCGGGTGCTCAGATCCCGGCGGTATTAAGGAGGGATTAAGGAGCGCTGCCTTTGGAGCTGGCAGTGCCCTCCAGCCACTCTGACCTGGCCTTTCCCAACATTTTTAGGGATCCAGCGAGTGGATTGGAGGGATGAGAGGGGGATGGGAAAAGCAAATCACGCGGAGGGAGAGGGTTTGGCTCATGGGAAGGGCTGGCTCCTTGTTGGGAAACCTCTGGATCAGTGGTCCCAGATGGAGGATATTTCCATGGATTGTACTTCCATGGGGATATTTCCATGGATTGATATTTCCAGGGGGATATTTCCATGGAGGATATTTCCAAGGGGATATTTCCATGGGGATATTTCCAGGTGGATATTTCCAGGGGGATATTTCCAGGGGGATATTTCCATGGGGGATATTTTCACGGAGGATATTTCCATATGATTTCCATGGATTGTACTTCCATGGAGGATATTTCCTTGGGGATATTTCCATAGGGGATATTTCCATGGGGGATATTTCCATGGGGATATTTCCAGGTGGATATTTCCAGGGGGATATTTCCAGGGGGATATTTCCAGGGGGATATTTCCAGGGGGATATTTCCAGGGGGATATTTCCAGGGGGATATTTCCAGGGGGATATTTCCAGGGGGATATTTCCATGGGGATATTTCCATAGGGATATTTCCTGGGGGATATTTCCATGAGGATATTTCCATGGCCTCGCTGGGTGAATGCCAGCGTTGTCCGGGGTGGTTGAACCCCGCACAATTCCCGACTTTGTGCCAGGGAAGATTCCCTGGGAACAGGCCAGGAATTACGTGCTGCCGCAGGGGCAGCTGCGCTCCTCCAGTGCCTGCTCCAGGAGTTCCTTGGGAATTTTAACTCTTCCCTGAGCCCTGGACAGGGATCTCCTCCTCCTCCCTTGCACAGGGATTTCTGGGATGAGCTCCAGCTCCGTGCGGAGTGGGGAAGAATCCGTGGATTCCCAGGGATTGGGATGGACCCTGCTCCCATGGCTCGGGTTGTGCCGAGGGTAAGGAACTGGGAATTCCAGAATTCCAGGAGGGATTTGCTGTGGAACGCTGGGGGTTGTGCCTCAGGTGGTGATTTGGGGTTCAGGGTGCAAATGTTGAGGTTCCGATCTAATTTAAGCTGGGTAAAAGTCTGGGATTTAAGATGAACCTAAAATTCCCTGAGGTTTGGTGCATCCCGGGATGTGTGGAGAGCTCCAAGGATCCTCCTGGAATTCCGGGAGCTGCATCCCAGCTCTGCCTCCCACGGGTCAAAACGTTGCCTTGGATTCCATGAGAGGAAAATTTGGAGGGAATCTGGCGAGGAAAAGTCTTAAACCACCTAAAATTAAAATTCCTGGGGCTCAGAAGAGCAAAATCCAGTTTAATTTGGAGCAGTGTGAGGAAGAGGAAGGAAACGGGAATGATGAAAGCTCAGTTCTGTCTTCCACATCCCTCAAAAATTGTTTGGGATCTTCTTGGGATGATCGGATTTCTTTTAACCTATAAATGGATTTTATAGATACATGAATATTCTTGTAGGGAATGCATTAAATCCCGTCCCTCCAGTGGGAAAATCCCTTTGGGATTTGGGATAATCCCACTCTCCCTGACATGGATGGGCTCAGGGACAAAATTCTTTATTTCCCATATTTTTTATAGCTGGGAAGGGATTTTTTTCTTTGGAGAAAGGGGATTTTGGGAGCCTGGTCATGTGGTGGATGTTTGGGATGAAACAGGAAGGATTAAAGTTCAGTTCTGTCTTCCACATTCCTCAAAGATTTCTCGGGATTTCCCGAGGGATCAATCATTCCTTCAATCAAGGGATCAATCATTCCTTCAATTGCCAGTGAAGGAATGATTGATCCCTGTCAGTCCATACATGGATTATGTAGATTATTGTATCTAGGAATATTCTTCTAGGGAATGGTGTGTCCTGCTTTAAATCCCCTCCCTCCAGTGGGAAAATCCCTTTGGGATTTGGGATAATCCCACTCTCCCTGACCTGGATGGGCTCAGGGACAAAATTCTTTATTTCCCCTATTTTTTATAGCTGGGAAGGGATTTTTTCTTTGGAGAAAGGGGATTTTGGGATCCTGGTCACGTGGTGGATGTTTGGGATGCTGCTGCTCCATCACCCTTCCCTGGAATCCTGAGTCCTGACAAATCCCATCCCATCAGCTCCTTGATCTTTTTATAGCCCCTCTTCCCAATTCCGAGGCCTTTCTGGATCCAGAGGAATTATTTCCTGCCTTTTCCAGAAACAATCTCTCCAAAAATAGCTGGGAATGGAGGGCACTGGCTTGGCTCTTCTCAGACCCATTTTGAATCTGGGAATCTTCTGGGATGAGGATTTTATTCCAAGATGTGGGATCAGGTTTTCCATGAGATTCCTCCTTCCATGGAATATTGAAGGACCAAGCCTTGGAATTCTTCCCAGGCTCCTGTTTTGTTGGATATCAGGGAAAGGTTCTCCCCCCAGGCTCCGAATAGGGAATGGGCACATTCCCGAGGCTGCCAGAATTCCAGGAATGTTTGGAAAAATGCTCCCAGGGATGCACAGGGTGGGATTGTTGTGGGGGTCTGGATGATCCTGGGATAATCAGGAGCTTCCAGAGGGATTCTGCAGGGAGCACTTCCCTCCTTGTGAGGGTGTGCAGGTTTTCCTTGAAATTTCTGGCATCAGGGACATCCTGAGGATTCTTGGGAAGGATTTTCCCAAGGATTTTCAGCTTGGGAAGTGCTGGGAGCTGGAATGTGCCTGGTGGGAGTGGGAGCTGCAGGGAATTGGGATGGTTTGAATTCCAATCCAACTTTTTGGGAAGGATGATCCAATCTGAGGAACTGACAAAATTCCCAAGTTGTGGAATGTTTATAACACCACCATTTTATCCAGCCTTTCCTGCCTTTGTAGCCCTTTATCCCATAAATGTCACCCCTTTCCCAAGAAAAGTATTTGCACTCCTTGTGATAATCCTTGATAAAAAGGGAGCTGGATACCTGAAAAATTCCTGGATTCCCTTAGGATTAAAAAACAAAAAAAAGGGATTTTTGGCATCCCAGCTGGGCCATCCATGGCTTTTTGTGCTGGGAAAGGGAAAATGGGAATGAGGAGCAGGAGGAAGGTGGGAAAAGGATGGGACTGGGGTGGTTCCTTCCCAAATTCCCACTGCAACCCATCCACTTCCATCGTGGATCCCATCCCAGATATTCCATCAGCAGCTTCCAGCTTCCCCCTGAGCTAAAACCTGGGAGATTTTCCACCTCTGGAATACGAGTTAGGAATGAAGGGAATATTCCCAGGGCAGGGGAGATTCAGGAATTGTGCTCTCCCACAGGACTCGAGGCTGTTTTCCCTGGAAGTGGAAACTCTGCTCCCCGGGTGTTGGATTCCCTTCCCATTTTCCTGATTTTTAGTGTTATTTTGATGGAATACGGAGCAATCCAGAAATTTGGGAACTGTTACATTGCAAGGCTTGGATCCATACGGGAATGCTGCCACAGGAGTTTTTGGGATAAGTTTTAAGCTGGGATTTGTTCTCCTCAGGCACAAAGCAATTCCCTTTTTGCTGAGCTGTCCCTCCTCTAGGATGAGATGCAGAAAAATTGGGAATTATCCCAATTTGGTGCAGCTGGAGCCCCTCGTTAACCAACCAGAGCTGCTCCCACTCCCTTTTTTTTAAACTCCTCCCACCTGGAATTAATCCTGACCATTCCTTAAAGCCGGGAGCTTGGTTTAATTCCCAAAAAAACCTTGGAAGGAGCTAGAAGAGCTCCACTCATCCTGCTTTTCCCAATGTAAGTTTTTTTTTTTTTTTTTTATTAAAAATCATGAATTTGCCTGAGGGGGGAGGGAAAGGTGAATGGGAAATCCAGGGTTTTCCTGGTTATGAAATTCCAAATAAAACATGGATAGGGAGGGATTTCTTTGTTGTGCTCCAGGTTTTTTCTGTGGGATTTCAGTGAAGGTCCTGGAGAAGCTTTTGTGGGGCTGGGGGGATTTCTGCTCTGGGTGCTGCCTCTGGGATATCCCATATGGATTGATGGAATTCCAGGGAATGTGGTAGGAAAATGAAATTTGAAGGAATTTGGAGTCTCTGGGATGAGGCTGATGTAAGATTATGGAGGTTAAACCTAAGGGGAAAGATGTGGGGTTTGAGATAAATTGGGATTTCCCAGCGTTATCCCAGGTGATCAGAAAGATTTGGAAAATCCAGTGTTTTCCTAGGAAAATCAATGAAATTCCAAGAAAATGAAAACAGGGATAGGGATGGGATTTCTTAGTTGTGCTCTATTTTTTTTTTTTTTTTTATTTTATTTTTCTTTTTTTGAGTAAAGGTTCTGGATGTGGGGTTTGGAATAAATTGAGATTTCCCAGAGTTACCCCAGATGATCGGAGAGTTTTGGAAAAATGGGAAGGCGCTGGGAATTATTCTGCTTTGGGAACTCGGTGGTTTTATTTTCCTGCGCGAGTTCTGCGTTATGAAACAGAAGAGAACTTTCAAAACTGAGGAGTTTTTCACTTAAAATCTGTCACAACACTGAGATGTTTTCCAGCTATTCAAAAATAAGGAATTCATGGAATGCGTCAGCCTTTGGAACCCGGGCTTTTTTCTGGCTGGAACAAAAGTTTGGTGTGAGGAGAGGGAAGGATGGAACCATGTTCTTGGTGGGAATGAGCTGCTCCCCAATCCCACAGGAGCAGTCCTGGCCTTTTCCGGGAATTCCTGGAAAAAGCAATTCCTTGATTAAAACTCGTGGAATTTTAAGCAGGTGCTGTGGGCTGGAGCTCTTTGGGACAATTTATTTGGGATGAGCCAGGCTGTGTTTGCTCCTTGGCCTTGTTCCTGATCCCAGCTGGGCTCCATTTAAAATCAGTTCGTTGTGTTTTGACACCAATTAATCAATTATCAGTTAATTAATTAATGTCACCTGGCTGTGGGTGCTGATGGAGCTGGGATTTTTGGGATTTTCCTGTGCCGGGCCAGGAACTGGACTGGACTCCTGTGGGATCTGTTCATGATCCCAGACGGGCTCTATTTAAAATAAATTGGTTGTGTGTTGACACCAATTAATTGATTATCAGTTAATTAATTAATGTCACCTGGCTGTGGGTGCTGATGGAGCTGGGATTTTTGGGATTTTCTTGTGACGGGCCAGGAACTGGACTGGACTCCTGTGGGATCTGTTCATGATCCCAGACGGGCTCTATTTAAAATAAATTGGTTTTGTTTTGACACCAATTAATTGATTATCAGTTAATTAATATCACCTGGCTGTGTGTGCTGATGGAGCTGGATTCTTGGGATTTTCCTGTGAAATTCTTGGGATTTTCCTGTGCAGGGCCTGGAGCTGGAATGGGAATCCAGTGGGATTTTTGGCCAGAGGTTCCTGATCCCAGCTGGGCTCTATCAAACCTAAATTTGTTGTATTGGGACACCAATTAATTGATCAGTTAATTAATTAATGTCACCTGGCTGTGGGTGCTGATGGAGCTGAAATTCTCGGGATTGCCAGGATTGGATTTGATCCTTGTGGGTTCTTTGCAACTGGGGATATTCCGTGATTCCACGAATGGTTTGTGGCAGCAGAAAATGGGACTGAAAAGATGAATTGAGAAATATTTTCCGAACTTCTGGGGTGGGATTTATCCTGGCTCGGAATCCGTGGATTCCTGGGCTGATGGGAACGTCCAGGCAGTGCCAGCTCTTTTCCAAGTGCAGAATTCCACACAGCAGCAGATCCCAGCGATCTGTGCCCTGCCAGGCTGAGGAGACTTTAAAGGATAAAAAATACGAGGGAAAAATTCCCCCATGGAATGGTTTGGGTTGGAATGGACCTTAAATCCCATCCCATTCCCACCCCTGCCACAACCAGGGAAGCTTTTCCCTATCCTGGGTTGCTCCAAGCTCCACGAGATAATTGGATCTCGTTAGTTAATTAAACTCTTTTTTTGCCTAGTAGCAAAGCTTAGCTTTACCTCAGGCACCAAAACCCCCGGAATTTTCCTGCTGGGATCCCAATCCCAAGAAAAAGAACATTTTTTGCCCACAGCTACTCTGTGCTCCAAAAAAAATCCCTCAGAATTCCGGGGGTTTTTTAGAAGTGCTGTGTCAATACCCTGGAACCAAACTCCCATCTGGAGAAATCCAATGGGATTTTTGCTCTTGGTTTTCCCACCTCCCATCTGGAGAAATCCCATTGGATTTCTTCTCTGAGTTTTCCCACCTTCCCTAAGAGCCCTTCCCTGGATGTGCTGAGGGAATGGAGCTCCTGAATATTTTTTAGGGGTTGTGGGGAATCGTAGGAGCGAAGGCAGGCATAAAAGGAGAGTGTTGAAGGAATAAATGGGATCCTTCCTTTCCGTGTTTTCTGGGAAAGCTCTGGAGTTCTTCACTCCTGCGTGGGATTTTCCAGCTGATTTTTGGGGGAAGTGGAGGTTCCATGTGCTCTGCTTGAGCTGTTTGGGGGTTTGTGGATGGGGGAACTGGGAAAACTGGGACAGGATGGGATAAACTGGTAAACTCTGGATAACCAATGAACCCTTTCCTTATCCAGACTCTGCAGTTGGAGATTTGGTCAGGAAAAATCAGGTGTGTGGGAGAATCCATGTCTGGATAAGGCCTGGAGGGACAGGACACAGGGAATTGCTCCCACTGCCAGAAGGCAGGGATGAGTGGGATATTGGGAATTAGGAATTCCTGGCTGGGAGGGTGGGGAGGGGCTGGAATGGAATTCCCAGAGAAGCTGTGGCTGCCCCTGGATCCTGGCAGTGTCCAAGGCCAGGTTTGATGGGATTGGAGCAGCCTGGGACAGTGGAAGGTGTTCCTGGATTGGAATGGGATGAGCCTTTCCAGGCTTATTGGGTGTCTTCTGATCAAAGTTCTGATCCAAAGGAATTCTGATGGAATTTGGAGGTTTTCTCAGCCTGGAGAGCCCTCACTGGACTCACACTGAGGAAAACATTGGAGGCTTGGAGATGATTTGGTGATCCCTGAGCTGTGCTGATAGATTGGGAACGGTTGGGAATTCCCTCTGCTCCAGGTCCTTGTGCTGATCTTTTTTAATAGAAAATGACTCTGGGACCCTTTGAGAAAAGTGGGAATGAGATGTTGTTGTTGGATTGGGAATGTGGGAAAGTTTGCGAGCATTTTGGGATTCATTTCAGCTGGAATGGGAAGAGGAGTTTGGAGATGGAGATTTGTGGGAGCTGGGAATGGGAATCATTCCCTGGAGAGGGACCTGGGACAAGGGCTGGAGGGACAGGACCCAGGGAATGGCTTCCACTGCCAGAGGGCAGGGATGGATGGGAGATTGGGAATTGGAAATTCCTGGCTGGGCTGGAATTCCCAGAGGAGCTGTGGCTGCCCCTGGACCCTGGAAGTGCCCAAGGCCAGGTTGGACACTGGGGTTGGAGCAGCCTGGGACAGTGGGAATGCTGGGACTGCCATGGGCTGTTGAGGATTTTCCTGCAGGAAGTTTGGTTTCCTCTCCCAAACTTTGTGAAACACTTCCAACATTCCCACAGGATCCAATCCCTGGAATTGCTCAGATCCTGTTGGTAAAAAGTTTCTGTTTGGAGTTAATTTGAGATCATCTCTCGAAAGTTTGTGTCCAACTGGGATTTGGGTCCTGCTCCCAGGAACAGGGACAGGAGCAGAGGGAACGGCCTCAGGCTGGGCCAGGGGAGGGCAGGGTGGACAGCAGCAGGAATTTCCCCATGGAAAGGAAATTCCTGGAAAATTTCCATTTTCCCCCATGGAAGGGGGGCTCAGGCCTTGGAACTGCCCGGGGAAGTTTTGGATCCCCATCCCTGGAGGGATTTAAAATCCCTGTGGATGTGACATTGGCAGTGCTGGGAATGGTTGGACTTGATCTTGCAGGGCTTTTCCCACCTTGATGATTCCAAGTGGGAACAAATTGAGATCCCCTCAGGGTTGGTTTCTTTCCATGAGGATTTGGAGTTTCCAGCTGCTCCCTGAGAGTGGGAATTGCATTTTCCCTCATCAGAAAATTCCTGCTTTAATGAACTCCTCGTTGTGAGGTCGTTATTCCGCATTCAGATGTTCCTAAAACTCCCCTAAAATTCCTGCCAAACTGCCCAGACCTGGGATTTTCATGGATCAGCTGGAATAAAGGATTTTTATGCATAGACCTGGATTTTCTGGATGCTCCAGGGGTGCCTGATCTTGGGTGTTGGCATCCAGGGAAACTCAGGATTCCTGGAACGGGATATTGAAACCCTACAAATTGTGGGAAGAGAAGGGTGATTCCCCAATTGAAAAGGAGGATGAGATGGGAATATTTATGTTGGGAAGGGAATGGGAGAAATGGAGAATTCCAAGGAATGAAGACCTTTAGCAAGGAGTGAAAGTTAAAACT